>JAJOZX010001042.1:110000-337500 GCA_023014485.1 Bathynomus jamesi
ATCAAAACAGTCTATTTAAGTAAATACATCAATCATCATTCCGTAAAAAATCAAATTTTCCTAGTCTTGTCGTTAACATGTAAAACCTATTTTTGGCACGAAATCATTCGTTCCTGCCATGGTACGGACCCTTGCCCTACGAAATATGCACGATATTGGTCCCTAATCTGCGTTGCATTCCTTGTAGGATTATTATCGTACCCTGTTGATTTGAAAGGGACTAAGCCTTCGCTAGGTGAATCACTGCGCTACCGACCTGGAATTATGGCTCCGTTATCTGTGTCTTCGTGGTCAGCCAGTCCAGTGTTCCAGTAGTTTGTAGCAGACGAGGATCTTAACCAGTTGTGCAAAGCACACGTAGCAAAAACTATTTTAATCACTGTATCAGGTTTTAAAGGGATGTTTTTTCTGTAAATTCGGAAACGATTGGCCATAATTCCAAATGCGTTTTCAGAGATACGTCTAGCTCTGGAGAGTCGATAGTTGAAATTTTTTTCATCTAAAGTTAAGGTTCTTTTTTTGTATGGCTTCATTATATGTGAAGTTAGAGGGAATGCGTCGTCTACCACAAAAATTCCGTTATCTGGAATATGTAGTGCATTGTCATGTAATGCCTTGTGCAATTTTGAATTACGAAAAATACCTCCATCCGAGAAACAGCCTTTGGCCCAAACATCTATGTAGATAAATTTGTAGTCATGATCAACCACTGCAAAAAGTACAATGCTGTGCCAACCTTTATAATTAAAATAATCTGATCCACTGATAAAGGGTGCCTGTAGCTGTATATGCCTTCCATCCATAGCTCCGCATACACTGGGAAAATTCCAGCGGTCATTAAATCCATTCTGAATACTTTGCCACTATTCCAGTCTTGATGGTACCTAAAAAGAATGAATAATAGTTTACTTATTTGTTAAATACATCTATTAACATTAATATTTTTATTATCTCTTATATCTAATGATTGATATAATAAATGATAATGCTAATGATTTGATAATGATTAAAATGATAATAATTTGATAATGATTAAAATGATAATGATAATGATTAATATAATAAATGATAATGATAATGTTTTATTAATGTTACTGAATATATGTTGGATAAGACATAGCGCAATTAATCTCTCAATGCTTTCAGGAGCAAGAACATCCTGGTGAAGAGGTCACTGTTGGTGATGATTTTAACGTGGATAGCAGTATGGTGTCAAAAAGGTTGAGTGCAATGTTACATTGCAATATTGCATAATATTACGTAATGTTGGAAGAGTGCCACCAACCCCCCCCTTTGTTGCAACAGTCAACCCCCTGTTAAATGGGTATTTTACTGTGGCGTGTACCAGCTCTTTCTCGATTTCTATATGTTTCGTGGAACTTAGTTTCACTCGGCGTATATGCAAATATGCTTCCATGATGTGTATCACAACAGGTTTCGCGCCTTCTTCTTGGTCAGCGCCCAGATTTATACAGATCTCAGGGCTTGTGCGGGTAAGCTTCAATTTCATATCTACCCCGTTCATAAGCAACTCCTCCTTGAGTGTAAAGTCCGTGTGCAGGCGTCCAAAACATTCATATATCTTTTTTTTAGAATTTTTAAATTTATCCTTTATACTACCCTCATCTTTAGTGTGGTAATACCCCTCGGCGGATAAAAAGGTGTCCTTCGCTCCTTTTGAAAAGTTGAGGACATTTTCCAGATATGCTCGTAGGTGATAGTACCCCGTGCCTGTTGAGATGTTAGTCTGATTTAAATATACGTCACACTGGCTGAATATGGTGTGCAGAAAGTTTGTTTCGGGATATGCAACATTATTATCATCGCAGTCCGTTCCGTCAGAATGAGCTATGCGAAGTTTAGTATACATGTCCATACAGCTCGGATCAAAAAAGTAAGGACCTGAACTGGGTATCACGAATTCTATAGGGGCACTAGGTGAGCTAATCGTGTTTAAAGGGTTAATTGTAATAAAGTCACTGTGCTCAATAGAAACTTGAGTTGGAGGCATCTCAAAGAGGGATAGCTCCGATTTACAGCAGTGTGAACTGCAAGGATGAATGAAACGGGTCATGTTGAGTTAGAAACAGTGCCACCTCCCTCGACGAGTAGCAGTCAATCTATGAATTGTGAGAGTAGCGTCCTCAGTTTATATCAGTTAAAAAATTGATTGGTCATAGGTTTCATACGCTTGGAACACTTCTTTTTTGGCGCCCTTTTACGTTTAATACCACGTGACCCCTTCTTCTTCCTAACAGTTCTCTTCTTCTTCTTTACGCCACGTGTTGGTACCCCCTTCTTCTTCCTATCAATTCTCTTCTTTCCTCCGCCACGCATTTTTCTCTTCGCATCTTTGATGATTTCATCCCGCGTACGTTTTAAATGTTTTTTAGAGCTTCTTTAGGTTTAGTTCCCGCGAGCATTTCCTCTGCCGCGTTAAAACCTGTTTGTAACGCCTTCCTCCAAGGTACCTGGCACCCCTCTTCAGTAGTGGTACAGCTGTGCGCAGTATAGATGAAAAATGGACCCAAGTCCACTACCACGCTGGTATGTCGCCTCTCGGTATACCATAAATGGTTTTCTGGCCATTATAACTCAGTGCGTCGAAAGTGCAGCTTCACTGTTAAGCTCCCGTCACCGAATGGGAATTTTTACCCTCTACCGTTCTTATATATATTGAGATATTAGTTATTAGATTAGTTGCGACATTGACATAATGGGGCATGTCATATGTAATACCCAAACTCCTACCTCTATTTTTGGGAATGTGGGCAATGCGCAGCAGGCGAGCCTGGGTGTCCCCAGCAAATTGGTGTTCCACTATATTGCTATAAATATAGCACATGTCTGGGGGCTCAGGGTCTTCAGCCATTTTCTCCATCTTCAATTGATACATTAAGCTGGACAAATCATCCGGTGCCTCATGAAAGGTGTCTCTTTGGAAAGCTGCGCTATATCGCCCCTCAGCTACAATTTTGAACAGTTCTTTATCTTTAATATTTCCACGAAGCGTTGACTTTAGCTTCAATGTGCATGCATGCGCGTTTGTTTACGACTTCAAAAAGTAAATCGTATCTCAAGTATGACTTTTCAAGACTCTTGTTTAAACCCGCCACAATGTCCATGGCTGTGTCATAATGCCCGACTCCTAACGAAACAATTGCACTATAGTACTGTTCCTCACCGCACAGGGTTGACCGTATAGTGTTGTCTAATGTTATGCCTATTTTTTCGCACTCGTCGTTTCTGCTATAGATCAGAAATATGATTTGTTCATTTTCAAGAGTTAAATATTTGGTGGATAACTGAAGTTCACATATTCCCACCTCATACGATTCACGACCCAATTCAATGGGGCCATGGAGTTCTGTTACAAAATTGGCTAGTGTGTTGTTAGGATGTACAGACGGACGATGAGGACGGGAGTGTGACGTAGAAATGGTTGGGAGCCATGCTGCATACTAATTAAGCTTCATGACTGCATCGGCTTTTATATAGGTATTGAAGCTTTCTGGGTAACCTAGCCACTTCACCAGGTACATTTTTCTCTTTCCTGCACCTTTGCTTCCTAAAATTTTCTCAATTTTAAACACATTTTTTCCTAAATTAAATGTTACTTTCTGAAGTTCGTCCCTGTAAAAGCCTCCAGAGATCTCTTCTCCATTCAAATCTTCAACGTAATACATCATTATCTCGCCTTTAGGCCTCAGCTCTAACTTTAAAAATCTCGCGTGTCCAGCCTTGCTCAAAACCCTTCGCGAATTTATTTCCCGAACGTGGCAGCCTTACAGTCACTGATTTTGAAACGCGCAGAGTATGGTGGTGGTGGCACTCCATCTCTTCTCGGGCGCTTGCCTCTTTCTAAAATCGTTAGGCGTTGTACCGATCGTACGGTGGTGTGATCGGTTGTAGGATGAAGCCAGTGAATCGAGAACGTTTATATATCTGTACGTGTTTTTATGTGTAAAATATCGGTGCATACGTTCTTTTATGGTACGTTGAACTCTTTCAGCTAAAGAAGCTTTATGTATAGAATTGGAAGTGTAATATCTGATATTAAACTCTGACAGCATGATCTGAAAAGCTCGCCCTATAAATTCTTTCCCCATATCTGTACAAAAATAGCCCGGAATCCTGTTTTCTTTCAACATCAGTGTTTTGGTCGCTTTAGCGACTGTTTCAGGCGATTTATTTTTCAGGGGAACCAGCCACAGGTATCTAGAGAATACATCTATTATGAATAGGATGTAACGGTAGCCATCGTTGTACAGTGAATATATTTGCATGTCTGTTAAATCTGCCTGCCAAATAGAGTCAATCGATGCGGCTGTTGTCTTTGCTGTTTTAAACCTTTTTCTCACCGGTTTATGAAGTGTGTAAGCATCCTGGGCACGCAAAAATCTCTCAACATCCTTTTTCCTTACACCATAAGTACCTCTGTACAGTCTATTAATGCCACCATAGGATGCAGGGCTAGAAATGTCATAATAGTGCTTACTTAATACGTTAGCCATTTGCGTATTTTAGAGGCACGTGGATAAGGTTGGCCTTCTACTCTCTTCTTTCTTCTCTTCAGAGACACTGCAGCTGTTGTGGGCGAAGGTGTACTCAGTTGTAACACGTGCGATGCATGCTCCAAGTCTTTTAACCTATTTAAATTACCTATCAATGTTTTGGGGACATTTATTTGCTGTCGTCTTGCTTTAATATGCTTCCATCCTGTTGGTGAGGGCTTGTCCCACTTTCTCACCAGATCGTGAACAATATCAACGATATTGGACTCTTGTACCCTTGTTCCATTAACAATGACCTCGCCTGTGTCGCCCCACTGTTTGACGGGGTCATCACTCAATAGATTATAAAGACTTAACCCTTTATTCTTCAATATATGGGGGAGGCTGTTTTTAGCACATGTTCGATGTGCTGTGTTCCGCTACTCTTTGGTTGCTCAGGCCCTGTGTCACTATGCTCAGCGCTACTCGAGCTGTGCCTCACGGGGCTCTGTAGATGTTTATAATCTTCGTACTCATGAAGAAATTTCTGCAAAGCCTCTTGATACAAAACCCTTTTCTCATCATGCGCCTTTTCACTGTTTAATAGGGATAGTAGCTCACTCTCCATTCTTTTAAGCCTACTTTTACGGGGTTCTAGAGCCGCGTCTGGGGTCCTTTGTAATGAAGCATACCTCGTGCGGGATCACAACCACCTTCTTCATTATATTAATTAGTCAGTAAAGGCCCCAAAATTGAAAATAAGATGGGGAGGAACGACCAGCCTCTTTGTACAATAATACGCTTTTTCTTACCCACAGTCTGACTTTTATGGGCGAGCGCCCGTATTATGTTCTTGTAACGACGTAAGCGAGCCTTCTGACAGGATTTCATTGGAACATTACATTTTATAACATTGAGGCAGATTACGCAGATGCATTTTAAAAAGTCAGATTCGATATTTTTAAGAAACATCTGTCGCAATGCCCGAGGCAGTCGTTGTTAGATTTTTATTAATTCTCGGTATTTCTTTAGCCTATTCGTCAATCTGGAATATACACGGTTTCAGGATCGTTTGGAAATATATTCGTTCTTAGAAGCACCCTAAACGTGTTTCGCGGGTGAAGGTCACAAAACAAATATCCATAACGCTGAACATTTGACTGGCTAATACCCCAATTTGTAACACATCTCTACGTTGCGCGAATAAGACTAGATATTACGTATTTAACGATACATCGCGCATGTATCTATTTTTGAAAAATAGATTCTGATTGATGAAGAACACGCTTATGTTAAGGTGGTGGGAGAATACTGTAAATGTCTCGGCAAACGTTTTATCCATCTCCAACATCAGGTCGTCAATTACGATGACTGTATGTTCATTTTCCTTTAACGAATTAATGTCATATACCCCCTTGTGGAACAAAACATCATCTTGGTACTCGTTGAACACTGATTGGTATGTCGAATAGCACCATATAACTTTATGCACAAATTTTGAGAACATTTCACCCTTTCTTTAATAATTTTAAGCATAAACACCGTTTTACCACATCCTGTAGGTCCAGATATAATACATGTACATGGGCTCGTGAATCTGAATTTTTCTAACACGTCACACCCCTAAGTGACTCATTTACAGAATATCACAAATAACGAGTTCTGCTCCTTATATTTTGTTTTCTTCTTCCACAGAACCGTGAATGACGACGATGTACAGCCACCCGATCATCGACATCACGGATGAAGCCATTGTCCGTGCATCTACAGTGCCCATACCCTCCGATGACACCGAAGATGAAAAGTCTGCCTATATTCAACGATACCGCGACCACGAAGGTATACAACTTCATCGTGCCGAAATTGCAAAAAATCCTGGCAAGCGCTTTAGTGCAAAGTTGTGTCTAAACAGTCTATGGGGAAAATTTGCACAGAATACTGGCAAGGGGAACGTTCATTTGGCACAAAGCTATAGCGAAGTCTGGGATTATGCCAACGCCCCCGATAAAGAGGTCATGGAAGTCGTGAATGTAGGTAATACTTACATAATAAAGTACAACACTGAATTGGCCAGAGATACCTCAAGGGTTACAAACATTCCTGTAGCCAGCTTCACAACAGCCTACGCCCGCATCAAACTTTGGGATCTATTGCATTTTCTTAGGCAGAGAGTCTTGTATGCCGGTACAGATAGCGTGATATTCACAGCGAGGGAGGGTGAATACATGCCTGCTATTGGTGAATTCCTCGGCGAGCTCACTGATGAGATGAAAGATGAGTATGGGGAGGACGCATACGAGGACTCTTTTGTCTCAACAGGACCTAAAACTTATGGGGTACGGGTAAGGATAGGGAATGAAACGAAATATATCTTGAAGGCAAATGGTATCACGCTTAACCAAGCGAATCGGCGGGTCGTTAACTTTGATTCGCTGAAGAATCTAGTGTGTTTGGACGATGATGAGGGTGATCGACCTCCCCAACCAATTGTAGGCACCCACAATTTTTGGGCGCAGAAGCTGGGGTGTGTGAAGGAACTCAGGGGACGAAGGTGTGCCGTAACACCTATAGGAAACGTTACCAGTATTTGTAAATATATATGTGTTGAGAACAATCTTTGATGTGCCTATTTTTAATTTGTTGCACGTATTTGTAAATATATACATGTTGATTATTTCATTTTTTAAATAAATCGTGTATCGACTTGTGTTTCACTTTGCGTGTGTGCGTGTGTACAGTAAAAGATAAGCCCCGCCCACTGTAAGACCGGGCACGTGATTCATCCCATAGCCTCAGCAGGCCTCTGTCCCCGCGTTCTCAGTTGACCTCTGTATACCCTTGAGCTCAGACGTGTATTCTCTCCCGCGGAGAAGAAAATGGCCACCTTTAATATCGCGTGTTCAACATTTATGAAGTGATATTCAGCAAAGTGTCAAGATATAGTGGATAGTGAAAAACTCCCTATCCCAGCCTCCTTTGACTCTTTTAAGGATGCATTGAATCGTGCGAAGGAGCAAGATGTCCATATAGGGTTATGACTTTTTAATTTTTTGTCATAAATATTGTTTCCTGTATCATCAATCGATGAACTTTTGCTTGAAAACAATAAAAAAGGGCCTAATTCCTCAGAATTAAAAAAAAATGTCACCCCGAAAGCAAATATAGTAAAGGGTGTCAGGAAATGATTGCCCCCCCCCCCTGTACAGAAGAAACTGAAAGGAATAAAAAAAAACAGACAAAACCACGCGAAAGAGCGTTTAATTTTGAATAAAAAACACTTGTTTTAATATCGGGTGTTGCCCCCATTTGCAGCTCTGACGGCCATTAATCGACGGGGGTATGATCCCAGAAGTGTCTCAAAGTTTCTCTGAATCGTTCAAAATAGATGATGCCATGGTTTCTGTGGGGAAAAAAATGGTAAGAATTAAAATCACAGGAATAGAATATAATGGTTTTTATTCAGATTTTAACGCTCTTTCAAGTGGTCTCGCCGGTTTTTTATCTATCTCTTCTAGTTTTTGCTCTACAGGGGGGCAATCATTTCCTGACACCCTTTACTATATTTGCTTTCGGGGTGACATTTTTTTTTAATTCTGAGGAATTAGGCACTTTTTTATTGTTTTCAAGCAAAAGTTCATCGATTGATGATACAGGAAACAATATTTATGACAAAAAATTAAAAAGTCATAACCCTAATGTCCAAATACTCTACGGATATTCTGGCGAGGGGGTTGTAGGCTTTCGTTGCACAGACGATGTGCTGAAGTATGCTAAGACCTAAGCTTTATAAAGTCTCACATATACCGTGAAGTAAAAGAAACAACGCGTGCAGAAGAGAAGCAGCAGATATGGATAGTGAGCCTTGTGGATGAGTGATGTGATAAACGGTATTATATCATGCTACACCATGTCGATTACTCATACCCTACGACTGAAAATGTGAATCTCGTCATCATGGACAATCTTAAGTATTTTTACCACTACATTAATATATATCATGATGAGGTTTGTAGTGAGGTTGTGGCTAAAGGATTATGTGAGTGTTTAGCAAACTTCAGAGATGAGTATCGCCTGTTAAATAAAAAGAAAAAATATGGGCATATGTTTCTCTCAAATAGTGCGCCGGATTGTGATGATGTTTAGGAGGGATAAAACGTTATAAAATGTGCCTAGTTCATGAAATTTACCCTGAGCGAAACTGTCTGGTGCGTATTCGTGGTAGTGATAAAACGTTAAAACCGAAATTAATTCTTGTACCGGAAAAAAACACCTACCCAATATAATGCGGTACAACAATTCGATCAGCGCCGCACAGGTTTCATTAGTTTATGGTGCGACTCGCACTTCACGGAATCATACGGGGTCGAACAACCCCTTTCACGTATCATCAGGGTGAGTCAACCGCCCATCGAACCGTTCCTGCCTACCTGCGTGCCTCACGCGGCTCATAGTCTTCTCAGAGCTTGCGCCGAGGGGTTGTGCCATAGTCATCTCGATCCGTGTGAACGTGCGAATACGATGGAACTCCCTTTGAGAAGCGTTCTCAACGCCTCGTACGACGTCTTTGTGACGAAGTCGTTGCGTGTGTTCAGGCGGGAAACCGGCACCATTAACTGTGTGCTTGAAACGAACAGAAGACCTGCGAGCAAACGCCACGTTATTTATTTAAATCTTGAGGAGCTGCATAAAATCTTCGTGGTAGTTGAGAGTTGGGCTGAGGACCGTTATAAAATACCAACAGCCGTGGATACACTAAGAGATGTGATTAGTGAAGCCTCCTCATATACCGTTGTTTGTACAATGAGTGTAAATAACAATCAACCACGCATTGATATACGACTGATGTGGAAGAACGCTGCTGATAATGACGTTCTTGTTCCTACGCGAAACCGATTCATCCTCGACAGAATGTTTGAGATTGTTGGATTCCGTAAGCTGAAGCCTATATTAGACACACGTATCTCAGACATGATTTATTTTGATACAGTACTTGAGTACGCTTACACCGCTCTGCTCGACGGATTTGTTAAATGTAGGAATGAGCAGGGAGAGAGCGGCCTAGCTCTGGGTGCGTATTTAAAAGGCTTAGATTCTTCGAAATATCCAGAGCTTTGGTACAAGACGCTTGAGAGGTACAGAGCTGAGCTCGCCTACACTGTTCATCCTGAAGAACTGTACCTCTATATAATGGATAGCTGCCGTTACGACTTGGAAGCTTATTTCAATTGCCGCTATGCCTGGTGAAGAAGAGTTCACGATTGAAAAGTTCGGGGCGTTAAGAAAAAACCCTCGACTGGAAAGGCATGATTATAAAATTGTATTTAACGACTTAGTTAACGACGGCGTTTTTGTGCGTGCTTTTGATTGCGTTCTAGCGGCGCTTAAAGACAACTTACCAGCCGAGTGTAAAGTGGGTACAAAAATAGTATTGAACGATATGAAAGTCCTTTACATCGAGTATAAACCGCCGTATCAGTTAAGCGGTGAAGTGATGCTTGAGCGGTTTTACCACATCGTGCAGAGTAATGGCGATGTTAATATAGCGTCAATCGCCATCGAATTTAGCGTGTTGCTCCGTAGGCGGTAAAGACAATATATATATATATTTTTTCCTGTAACATGTTTATGCGTTTTGTATATATTTTTCTAATATTTTGTTAATACTATTTTTTATATGATTATATATAATTAATATCACTTTTGATAATGTAGCTATATATTTTTCTAATATATTGCTAATACTATGTTTTGTACGACTCTATATAATTAATATAAATATATATATTTTATAATATTTGGTTAATACTATGATTTGTACGATTATATATTCCCCGTTCTATTATTTGATCATATATATATATCCTATTGTATATCCATTAATTAATAAACAGAACATTGTAATGGTGTTTTATTTATTCCTTGAACACGTTTATATCATTTTTTAAAGCAGAGTAATTGAATAGATAAGTAACGAGTCTGACAGCTCAGCCAACTGTAACATAAGCTTATTTAAAATAAATAACGAATCTGGCACCTCAGCAGCCAACTGGCTGAATAATAATTATATATATGGCGTTGTCTGGCAACTCAGCAGCCGACTGACTGAATAATATATAGAAGAAATAAATATTTAATGCTATCTGGTGCTATCTGACAACTCTGCCAACTGGCTGGTTAGTGCCCTATAAGAGGCGGCGTACGGCTGACGGAGCCATATGAGCTCGGCAGTCCGCCGAGTGAACACCCAGCTCTGGGTCCGCTCCTCTTCCTCTCTTGCTATCTCTTTCTGCTCCTTTTGGGGGGTGAGGCAACCCGTTTTCCCCCAAAGAGGCCCCCTCTCTTTCTGCTCCTTTGGGGGGGTGAGGCAATCCCTTCTTCCCCGAAGAGGCTCCCTTAGAATAGGCATGCCCCTTTCGGGGGTTCAGCTTGGGGGAGAACTCCGCCCCCAAGTTGCATACCCCTTGCAATCCCATTTTGGGGTTGGCAACAAAGGTTGGCACTCCCCTTTGGGGGGGTCAGCTTGGGGTATAACTCCATGTTGCATACCCCTTGCAGTCCTGTTTTGGGTCTGGCAACATAGGGGGGTGGGGTGCCTTGCAACAAAGGGGGTGGGGGTTGCCACTCTTGAAACATTGCACTCAACCTTTTTGACACCATACTACTGTGGATGAGCCCCCAGTCTCCGATTTAAATTCACAAATGACAGACAACAATGAAACTGTTGATGGATACAATGGGAATTTGGATGAGCGTCGTCAGCCACAAATGAAGCCGGAGAAGAGAAGAAAACAAGGAAGCAATGATGGGTATATATTCACAGCGACTGAAAAATTACAAGTGATATCAGGAAAAGCATTGGGAAAAAAGAAACAGAGTTTGATATGTTTGGGAAATGTATTGTGCTCTCGCTAAATAATATGCCTCTGGATCAGGCTCTTCAACTTCAATTACAAATCCAGCAAACAATTACAAATTTCTGAATTTCTCATTACATATCACAATCCCACTCAACACCCATTTCTACTCCATCCTTCTCTTCTATACCACTACGTATCACTCCTTCGCCAAGTGCACCTCAGAACTCTGATGAAAACGACGGAAACTATATGGCAAATTTTTGGCTAAATCTCTAAACAGTCACAATATTGTGGAAAACTTGTTGATAAACAAATACAGTATACTTGATTACCCAACTAAATATAATATAAGCTACTGGCTATCATTATTCTAAAATATTTGGTAAATTGTATAATTAAATGATACACTGTCTGTAATTATTACTGAATATTTATCATATTTATATATAAGAGTGAAAGAGGGAAATTTAAAAAAAATATATAATTCAACCTACATGCATAAGGAATTATCACTTACCGGTATGAATTCCTTTAGTGCGTTGTATACAGCTGCACATACTTCTGGAACAAACTTGCCAATTGTTGTCGGTGGAACACGGAATAGATAATATAGCCTTTTATATGAGTCACCAGTACATAAAAATGTGAGCGTAATTTCCAGTTTCAGTTTTGCTAGTAGGGGTTCACGCATATTTGTCCATTGCTTTTGTATATCAAGTTCAACTCTACGTAAGAGGAAATGAAATTGCTCTTCAGGCAGCCGAAAGAAATTGGTAAATGATTTAGGATCTTCCGTACGCAATTCATTTATCAATGTGTAGAAACACCCAAAGCTTGACGTCTTTGCACCCACTGACGCACCCAGGGTCGGCTTTTCTTCTTTTTCATTTTCGTTATTAAATCATATGCTATCATCCCGCAAATAACTCCACAAGCCTCTCTCACCGAGTCCATCTTCTTGACTAAAAATCGAACCCTGTGTGTGCATTCTCGCATGCTACGTCTATAATCACGCTTCTGTACGAGTTTCATACGATATACCATTTCATGAATAGCACGAGAAATAGCGCCGTGTACACCGACCTTTAAAGTTGCTATACTGCTGTTGCGTTATTGTTTTTGGTTTATGTTGAATAATAATTTTTGCTGAAAATTCATGTACATTAGTGCATGTTTAATGTTAAAGTGTGACTTTGAAAGTCTACATGTTTGAAGTTGCTGTATTTCTACATTATTTCCATAGCAATAAAAATGTCAATTTTTGGTTTCTCTTTCTAGGTTGTGATTAGGGTTTCTTTCCCGGGAAACTGGGATCCCGGCTGTTTTTATTGGATTTGAAAATCCCGGGAATTGGACAAATATCCAGGGAAATCCCGGAATTTTAAAGTGATTTAATTTATTTTTTATTGATTTATTTGTTTTTTCTTTTGTTATTAGAAGGCTCTTAGGTAGAATTAAAGAAAACTGCATGATATTTACCACATTTTATTCTACTTTTCTGCTTTCTTAAATGAACACCTACTAGCATCAGCAACTTAGAGCAATCTAAAAGTGGGCCCGTATGCCAAAAACTGGCCGAGGGAAGGGATCCTTATTTGAATCTGGAAAGATGACATTGTCAAGGTTTTTCAATGAAGACGAATCACAATCTAGCTCTTCACATTCAGGAGAAGAAGAAAGTCAGGAAATTGCACAATCCATGACACTGGCAGACAAATTAGAAGCAGCAATACAATCAAAGACAAAAACTATGCATCGTTCAACTTTTTCATGTCAGGCTCAGAGTTTAAGCAAGCATTTGAAGCAAGAACTGCAGTTATTCGAGACAATAGGGAACAGAACTTCAAAATGAATTTATTTGATGCACTGAAAACCATTCCGCCAACCTCTGTTGAATCAGAAAGAGCCTTTTCTGCAGCAGGTTTATTTATCACCAAGTTGAGAACTCGTCTTAGTGATAGAAGTATCGATTGTTTATGTTTTTTACGAAGCTATATTAAAAATGTTGATTGACTCTTTAAATATTTTAAGATAAAATATTTTAAGATAAAAGGATGAAATTATTTTTTCTAATACCGTTTATTTTATTTTTATTTTTTTGTATTGGCTAAATATTTTAAGATAAAATATGTTGAGATAAAAGGTATAAATTATTTTTTGAATGAAGTTTCTTTTTCTTTTTCTTTTTTATTTACAAATGCACTTAATTATAATTAAAGGAATATAATATTTTAGCCTTTTATTTGTCCCTGCAGATGAATAGCATGATAAATATGTTTAATAAATAATAAATAGCTACCACTGATTGGTAAACTCACTTCAAGTATTACAATGCAAAAGTGGTCATCTAGGCATAAGTAGTTGGTTATCCCAATTCTAAAAGGGTATTTTATCACTGAACAATAAAAAAATTACCGTTCTCTTAAATATACAACCATTTCCTGGATTTCCCGGGATCCCGGGAATTGGCTTCATTTTTCCTGGAATTCCCGGGATTTCCCGGGATGAAGAAAGCTGCATATAAGGAGAAACGCTAGTTGTGATGATGGCAACTTCATTGCGTAAGAAAACAACTATCTACTTGTTCACAGCACCATCGAAGCGATTTCTAAGTCCCGTCTGCCTACTCTTAGGCAAGTTCTCCAACGTTATTTTCATCTCCTGAAAATGAGTGAGTCAACTCCTACGAAAAACGAGCGCATCAATATGGTGGTGAAGGAAACCATGGATATCTGGGAAATGGCCTGCATCCCTACTCAAGAGGAGCATTATATCAAACGAACCCTTAATAGATTTCTGTCCACTTAGGAGAAGTTGAAAAAAGGGTTCCAACAGGAGAAGTAAGCCACCAATACAGAAGGAACAAGAGTTCTCAAACAATCTTGAAAAGCTCTTCAACACTAAGCATCATGATGTGGAAAGACTGATCCGGATCAAGGAAGACCGAGTCTTCTTGAAAGACCAAGAGAGGGAACGCAAGTTTCACATGGGACGAGTCGAATAAGCCCTGGCTAAGAAAGAAATGAAACAGATGTATGTTAAGAAGAAGGTCAGAGAGCAAAAGGAAGTAGCAGAGAAGCAGATGCGTGAAGAGCAAGAGACCGTTCAGCTGGAGTCAACCAGCACCTCTTCTGATGGTGAAGGCCCTCCTTCATTTCCGAAGATGCCTCGAGTTGGAATGGATCCGGATTTTCAGGTCCTTGGCTTGTCAAATGCAGCTCCTCATCCTGCACCTCAAACGAGGCCTAAGAACTTCATGTCCCCTGGTCTCGCTGCCGCCCTGGATAGAACCAACACCAGCGATCGTGAGGCAGTTCACATCGTGGAAGATACTGTGAAAAGCCTTGGAGGGAACATTGATGAACTGGCCATCAGTCGCTCCACAATCAGGAGAACCCGTATGCGACATCGCAGTGACCACATCACTTCTGTGAAACAAGCTGTCTCAACTTCTGGCGTCAGTACTGGAATTGTTGTTCATTGGGACGGGAAACTCCTTCCATTCCTCACAGAAAATGACAACGTCGATCGTCTCCCACTACTGATCTCTGAGAAGGATGTTTCGTCATTGTCAGAGGAGAACATCCAACTCCTGGGTGTTCCGAAGTTCGCATGTGGAACAGGAATGGCGCAAGCAGAAACCGTGGTTGAGGCCTTGAAGGATTGGAAGGTCGAAGACCGAGTCATCGCCATGAGCTTTGATACGACTCCAAGCAATACGGGTCATATTGGTGGAGCTTGCACTCTGACTGAACAGTGACTGGGAAGAAATTTACTCCACCTTGCTTGCAGACACCATATCTTGGAGGTTGTTCTCAGAGACGTCTTTAAGACAGTTCATGGATCGTCCAGCGGTCCGGAGGTTCTCCTATTTCAACGGTTCCAAAAGAATTGGTAGCGGGTCAATCAATCAAACTTCAAGACTGGAATGATGGACGACAACCACGTTAGTGCAGTTTTCAAAGAGAACCATGAATAGGTACAAGAAGCTCTCGACTACTACATAAAAGCTCTTGAGTGTACGCAACCCCGCGACGACTACCGTCGACTCCTGAAGTTTAGCGTAGTCTTCCGAGGTGGGACACCTCCCCGAAGGACTCGATTTGGACAGCCTGGCCCCATACACCATGCTCGCTGGATGTCAAAGGCAATATACTGTCTCCAAATATCCATGTTTCAACCCCAGTTTAAGGTGTCCCCCAAGGAAGAGAAGTCCATTCGAACCATGGCCCTCTTTGTTGCTCTTGTCTACGGACCAGCATGGTTCAAGGCTCCCATAATCTTTGAAGCCCCAAGCAACGATATCTCCTTCCTTAAGAAAATTCAAGAATATAGGAATAAAGTGGATGGAGCAGTTGGAGCGGCAGCTACAAAGCCATTCCAACAACATCTGTGGTATTTAAGGGAGGAGATGGTAGATCTGGCTCTATTCAGATGACGCAGTTTCCAATATGGAGAAGAGAAGAATCCTAGAGTCGATGAGGGTAAGGGAAGGAGAGAAATATCCACCGAAGAGAATTAAGGTGCCGGAAGAAGGCATTCCGTCACTGACGCTGAAGAAGTTGGCATCCAAGAATACCAACCGCTTCTTCCAGACCACGCTACTAGGCACCGGATTCATCTCTAAAGATCCATCCTAATGGAAGCATGATCCGCAGTTCCTCCAGGCCAAGGAAGTCCTCCAAGATATGCTGGTAGTGAATGATGTGGCTGAAAGAGGGGTGAAGCTAGTTCGGGATTATAACTCTTCCATTACGAAGAACGAAGACAAGAAACAGTATCTGCTGCAGGTGGTCGCTACACATCGACGCCAGTTTCCTAGTGCAAGCAAGGCTAACTTGTAATCGTGAGGACGGGAGAGTTGTTTTCCTGTTTCAATCAACATTGTTTGTGTTTGGTTTGCCTGTAATTAATAAATTATTCATTTAAATAATAATTTACCTATAGATATGTAATACTTGAGTATCATTTTCCTAATACAAGAATCATTCTATAGGGAAAGAGAGCAAACAAATGTGAGCTTTTCTTAGTCAGCTTGTGCATACCCTAAACAAAGTTATAATGACCTAAAACTTGGTGTGCGGTGATTTCTTGGGGAAAGGAACCAAATAAACATTGAGCACAAAAAATAAACAACTTCGATTTTATGGACCACCCTAATATATATATATATATATATATAAATATATACAGAGATGGGCAAGATCACCAACTTTGGTGATCTTGAAGATCAAGATCAGATCACCAGAAAAATGTGATCTTGAAGATCAAGATCAGATCACCAGAAAAATGTGATCTTGAAGATCCAGATCAAGATCGTGATCTTGAAGATCACTTTTCAAGATCACTTTTTAAGATCACTTTTATATGAATTGAAAAAAGTTGTACTCTTGTAGAGTAAACAAAAACAAATTATTTTGTTAATCACTCCTGAAAAGTATCACTCCTAATACTCCCCTGAGGGCTGAGGCAATACAAGCATCGCATCCTACCCATGTCACCTGATCTAAACCACGGGGATTGACGATTCCCCTTTCAGTTTTTCAGGTGGTAAACTTAAAACTTAGTATTATCATAACTTATCAGCAAAGAAAAAACTATTAAATGACCTACATATAGTTTTTAGTTCTATTTTTCTCAATTCTCATTTCACCAGGTCCATAACCCATATCAATGAATGGTCAGCATATATAAGTAAACATTTTTTACATAGAATTTAATTTTACAGTTTTACTGCAGTACGCAATTACTGACAATATAAGGGTAAAAACCGCAAGTTAAGAGTGTTAATTTAATGTTCAACCGCTGTAAACATTTGCTTTCAGCAAAACCAATTGTTCAAAGTTACCATCCGAGAGACGACTTCGTTTGGGGCCATGAACCATGCCAGCAAACGAAAACAACCGTTCCACTGGTGCAGAGGAAGGTAGCGTGGTGTTATACCTCTTGAAGATCTTCTTTATAGCAGGATACCTATCTAAAGAGTCGAGTGCCTTACTGGTGTCCTGCAAATAATTGAGGACTTCCAAGTCTTCCTTGTTGTTAGGAGCAGAGAATGAGCCGTCCATAGTTCTGAAGAAATCGTCTTCAGATGATGAGTCTGAGTTCACCGAACTATTACCACTGCTGTCAGAATTACAATTTCTTACAGCCATTTGCAGCTTGTCTTTTACTTGAGACTTGATTGCTTCATGATCGCCGAAATTAGGTCCTTGCAACAATGATATCCATCTAAGTTTGAAATACGGATGAGATACTGAGGCCAAAACGGCATCAGTTACCTCGGGGCTCAACGACAAAAAATGACCAAATCTGGCATTGAAGCCAGAGACGACTGCTGCCAGTAATGGCATGCAGTGTCTCAAGCGCAGGTCGTTTGGTTGGATAGGCTCCAATCTTGCGAGGGCATCTTGAGTCACTAGGACTGTTGGAAGAAGACAACCGTAGTAGCATTCTTTCTCTGCCTGTAATTTGTTGAGGGCTGCTGCAATTGGTTTTAGAACAGACAAATATTCTGAAATAAATTCCAATTCATTGTCTTTGAGGATGGGTAGATTCAGTTCTTCAAGAGCTACATTCACGTCGTTCTTATGTTTATATATTTGGCTTAATGAGTCGTACATTGAGTTCCATCGGGTGACGCATGGGTACCTAAATTGGACGCCAGTTATTTCCTGTATTTTTTGCTGACTTGGGTTTACCAGCAGCATTCCACAGCGCCGAACATTTTCCCATTGCAGAATGCTTTATCTTCTTTAGTCCAGGTGAATTCAGTCCTTTATCTGCATCAGTTGTTGCTACCAAGTTTAATGTGTGTGAGGCACATCGAATATGGGATGATAGTTTCACTGACTCCTCTCCATGCTCTCCTGAATGTTCAGGAAAGTTGCTGATGATAACCTCTTCATCTGAATCTTTTTCATCATCATCTTCATCTGCATCATCTTCATCAATGTCGTCAGTACGATTCTGAACACGAACACCGAACTCTTTAAAGCATTTCACCATGTTCGATGCATTGTCGGTGACTGTAGATACAACTTTTCTATAAGATAAACCATGCTCCGAGTTGATCCTGTCCAATATTCCAGCAATTTTATCAAAGCTATGTGTTCCACGAAATCTTCGGCATGCCAGTGCAGCTGATCCTCGCGACAAGTCATCATTGATCTGTAATGTAAGAATATAAAATCAATGTTTGTATGAACATTTTTTTAAGCTTAATTTAATAATATTGGTTAGACACGCACCAGCTAAACTGCGCCACCAAACATTGAAGAGAAGAACTATGTGATATAAAGGAGGCAATTCAGCGATGAGTCGCCTACCATACCACCACATCAGTGACCCATCCCATAAGAGCAAAATGTGGAAGAGTCCATATTCACAGCCTGTGAATATGGACTCTTCCACATTTTGCTGTGAATCAGACACAATGACAGATGACAGAATCAGTGAATTAGTGTGAAATTACTGTGAATCACAGCAAAATGAAGACTCACCAAATTAATGAATGAGGAACACATGTCGAATAATTGAAAAGATTATACTATAAGTCTATCAGACTATCAGTCTATCACCAATGGTCAATTTATCAATTATATAAAAATAATACACTAAATCAATAGCATACCCAATGCGCAGTGACTCCCATGAAACTGCGGTGATTAGTTGACCATATGTCGCATGTACACACACATGGTCAACTGCTGCCAGTTTTGCTTGTATGTCTTCCTTCATTGTACTGGTTGTTGTTGCAAGAGATCTAGCCAGGGTGCGTCTAGATGGCACCTGAACAGCCGGGTTGACGTCTGAAAAAAATATTTAAAAATTAAAACAAATACAATAGATTAGCTATGGAAAAAATATCAAAATATTTAGCTAGGCTAGCGATAGTCTAATGTTCATACAAATAATATGATTAATTATTTTAATCAGATATTAGCTATGGAAAAAATAGAAAAATATTTGAGTTATACTAACATGAAAGAAGATCCTTAAATTCATGTAGTTCAACTAGGCTCAATGGTAGGAGCCCATTAGCCACAAGCGAGAGAATCTTCTTTTCAAGGATATCCTTGCATATTGGTGGTCCTCGTTTTTGCTTGGAAATGTGGAACATGCTTAGTGTTGACTGCTTGGCAATTTTGGCAGGGCCAGCATTGCTGCCGCTGGCATCTTCTTCTTTAGCTGGACGCTTGCGAGATTTCTTCTCCGATTCATATTCACCCAAAAGATCCGAATGTAGTTTCTGCACAAGAAAATAAATTATTCATGCGGAGAGACTTCTTGAACACCCTGTATAATATTTATCAGAGTATCAAACTTCTAGTTGAAATTAATACTTAACAAGATTCTAAAATTTTGTTATCTTTAACTAAAATTATTTTCACCATGATCAGTGCATTTTTATCCTATGTTAAATTGAAAGCCGAATTTCGTCCTTCAGTAACTAAATAGGAGAAATTACAGACATGGATCAGACAGAGAGAAAGACAGATACACCTGGCGTTTTATTATAGTTGGATATCGGCAGTTTTTAATGTAGTTACTAGTCCATAATCTATTAATATCTGAAGTGCACAATATATTCAAATGGACGTCTATGTAAATGTAGCATTAGTCTTGTATGGCACCAGTCACTTAAAATATGACTTGAACCATTATGTTAATGTTGCTACTTACTACTTAGTTACTAAGTAGTACTAACCCTGAGGTGCCTCAGAAGATTGCTTGTTGAGTCGAGGCCAGCAGACAGAATTGTAGTTTTCTTTGTACACTGCCTACAAATAACTTTGATACTGTTTCCAGTTTTTTCGACAATTTGAAAATATTTTCCGTTCAATAGCACAGATTGATCCTTATTACCAACATTGTTATCTAAATATATTGAATACTGTTCTGGTGACAACCTAGAATATTTGGTTCCCTTGGGAGCCTGTTGAAGTTGTAAAATTGCACTCATTATTAAAAAATTCAATCTGTAAATAAAATATGTTTAGAATTAATTTATTATGAATACGGACCTATAGGCTATATTTTATGCCTATATATAATAATATATTAATAGAACACTTTTAACATAATTGCACAGTAAATTACACTTTTTACGAGCCTAAATTCCACAGCAACTACACCTTCCATGAGCCCACGCATGACGCAAGTCACCCAACTAACAGAAAACATAAACAGTCGGTGTTGAACAAAGTTGCCACCAGATGTCGCTTGGACAAAAAACAAATGACAATTCAACTACACTGGACCCACAGGAAAAGATATTGCACAAACTGATCATGTCAGGGATCTAGGGATTATATTATCTGAAGATGCAACATTCAACAGGCACATTGACAAAGTAACCTCATCATGCAAACAACTAATAGGATATATACTGAGGACATTCAGAACTAGGGACAGTATGACCATGCTTACCCTGTGGAAATCACTTGTCCTTCCACGCATTGACTACTGCTCTCAATTATGGTTTCCCCACAAACAGAATGAATTGCAAAAAATTGAGGGCCTACAAAGAACCTTTACCTCGTATATTAAACAACCTGATGGGCAACAGGTGAGTAAAAACAAATTAAACTACTGGGATAGGCTTAGAGGCCTCAACCTTTATTCCATAGAGAGAAGGTTTGAGAGATACATCCTAATCTACACCTGGAAAATTCTAGAAGGGCTTTTAGTTGCCCCCAATACTGAACCAATTGTGCCCACCTTAACAAGAACTGGCAGAATGTGTAAAAAATATCACCTCCCACCAAACAGTCGGAGAAGGATTCAAACCCTTCAATATAATAGTATCTCTAGGCAGGGTTCTCGCCTGTTTAACTCCTTGCCTCAGTACCTTAGAGATATAAGTGCAGTCCCAGTAGATACTTTTAAAAAACACTTGGACACGTTTTTAGCCAACATACCCGACCAACCCACAGTGTCAGGGTATTCCTCTGCCAGACCAGCCCCCACAAATTCAATAGGGGACCAAATCGTATGGCAGGAGCAAGAGAAAAGAAGGGTGGCGACCCCGTCGTGGCCCCGCCTCAGGAGGCGCTGAGTGGACTTCGTGGGAGCAGCGCACCCTTGAGGCAGAAGCGCTTTAAGAAAATTTTAAGAAATAGCGGCATATTTAAGAATCTGAAATTAAAAGTGATCTTGAAGTCTAAAGTGATCTTCAAGATCAAGATCACAAGAAATAAAGTGATCTTAGATCAAGATCAAGATCACCATAATAAAAGTGATCTTCAAGATCAAGATCAGATCACGATCTTGATCTTCAAGATCACGATCTGATCTTGAAGATCAAGATCGTGCCCATCTCTGTATATATATATATATATTATATATATATATGATACACGATAACAGGTAAAATCCCCAAAAGTTAAGAGATAAAAATGCTAAAATCCGCAAAGCTTTTCGAAAGAACTTACTCTCTTCAACCTCTCGGCAAAACTAAAACTAACAGTAAGAGTCAAATTTTAAAATAATCTAAAAGAATAAAGGCTGAAAACGAACTAAAAAGCTCGAACTGACGTAAAATGTTCCGAAAAGGGGTAGATTTTAAAAGTTAAAAGTTGATCATAAGATCGAGTGAGAAGTTCCGTGTTTTATGTTAAAATTGCCAGCATTGTTTATAATAAAGGAATCAACAAGTTTTCTTTTCTGAGCGTTATTAATATAATGTTTTGTTTGCTAATTAAACGATGGCTGTGCAAGGCCGAATTTTCGTCGGCCGTATTTAAACTATATTTATGTTGCTATTGGCGTATTTTGAAATCAATAGTTTTGCCAATATCCATCTCGGAACAGATTCGACATGGAATCTTATATACTCCAGCATTAAAAGAAGGATTAGATAATTGATTTTTTGAGAGACTACGAGTGGAAGAAGAGATCTGTGATACCAGATTAAGTTGAAGAGGAACTACGTCCCGTGGTGACTGCCCATTAAAAGGTAAAACCAGAACATCTCGAAAACTCTTATTCTTATTCCTTCACCGATGGAAACTCCGCCAGTAGGTTACCGTACGGTGACTCAGGGCGAGTCACCGAATACACTGACGGAGGCGCTGACGTATGGGAGAAGGTGCCTTGCACGCTGAGGGTGGTCGTTTGGTCGATAAGCCTCCGGCGTCTGAGATCTACTGCAAGATAAAAATGTTGCAGAAAATCAGCTCCCAAGATGGGTTGCCGCACGTCAGCAATAAGAAAAACCCAACGGAAAACTCCCGAGTCCGAGATTGAGAGTGAGGGATTTTTCTCCGAAGGTTTGTATCGGGGAGTAATTCCCTGCGTGCAATTCGGTTTCCAACCTAGGATGCAAACGATCTTGAAGGGAGGGTGGGAGGTTGCTAACTTGGGCGCCGGTATCGACCAAAAACTGTAGCTTAGAGTGGGCGTCGATGGAGAAAAAAGAGGCGGACGTCGTGATCAGTCTTTCCTTGTGAACAGACGTGTTTTATCGAGTGTCCAGTGTTACCAATTGAATAAGTGGTTTTCGTTCAAGTGTCTTTAAAAAAAAAATAGTGTTTGTTGCAATCTTAACTAAATTACTTCGCGTTACTAATCATTGATTAACGAATATATTTCATTTATTGACTTTATTCATTACTATATTACTTGACTAAACCAAGGCTAGTGCCTTGTTTGTTTCCCGAATCTATTACTACACGAGGTTTCATAAGGTTGAAATTCCCTTGGTTTGCCTTTTTTGTTTTTCAAATCTATCAGAAACGAGGTTTCTTAAGGTTCATTTTCCCTTCACACTCTACCTGATCTCCCGAAGGGTCACCCACTGTGGGAAAAAAGGAATTAAGTCGGTCGAATCGCGGACAGATAAGGTTCATTTAATACTTTTTTTAACAAATCTTTCGTCGGTAGCTTAATTATATATTCATTTAGTATAAAATTGTGTTACAAGAACCTGTTTCTGTGTTTCAAGAACATTTTTGCGGGTTTTCGCAGGTGACGGCACAATAAGCACGCGGTAGACCTACGATGTAATTTATTAATTTCCAAACGCTCGTTTTTTTGTTTTTGTTTTTTATTTTTTTTTGTTTTTTAACTAATTAAAAGCATGGCAATCCCGTCAAGTACTTGCAGTCGCTGTGAAGGGAAATTTACTGCTTACGCTTTTACAATGGCTAATAATAATGAACAGTTAGTTTGCAGGTGGTGCTCAAGCATGGAATTCCTGAGGAACGAGTTAGAACGTGAGAGGGAGGCCAGGGTGAGGTTTGAAGAAAGCGTGATGCTCCTGACGGCAAAATTAGAATTCCTTGAGACTCCAGTTACGACCCCTCGTGCCTCAGTTTCTACTAATAATATAAATAGTATTAATAGCCCTCTCTCTTCCCCTAGTTCCCAACCCTTCGTCCGAGTGCGTAATGGAGCCCCATTGAGAAAACCTAAGACTTGTCAACCAGTAATAACAAGCAATAAGTTTTCTGTTTTAGGTTTCTAAAATGCTGATGAACCAGAAATACGACTCGTTGGTGATTCGATTGTTCGAGAGCAGCTCGAGGAATTCTGTGGGAGAAACCCTCATCGAAGGCGCCGTTACTGCTACCCTGGTGCAAGGGTGGAGGATAGAACTAATAGTGTTGACCATTTTACAGACGGTACCGCCGAAGAAAACGTATGTTATTTATGTCGGTACTAATAACGTTTTAAATTCTAGATCGGAAGAACTGCTGGCTAGGTACAGGGACTTACGAGAGCGGCTAAAGGAGAAAACTAATAAGATTGTTTTAACAGGTATACTTCCTCGAATTATACAACGCAAAGATTTCTACAGCAAGGCGACCTATATTAACAATAACCTAAAATCTCTTTGCCAACAGGAAGAAGTGCATTTTGTGAATTTTTGGAACAGTTTCTACGGCAGGAGGGACTTGTTCCTCGAAGATGGACTTCATCTTAATGACGTTGGAGCTGCGCGTTTAGGAAGACTATTTCATAATACTGTCTCTTCTTTTCAGGCTGCCGTAACCCGAACGGTCCCAGCGTAAATTCCACAAATTTCCCCTGCGCTCTCGAAGGTGTCGCAATTACAAACAATTTGAAGGTTCTATCCTTAAATGCTCGTAGCCTACGAAATAAAATAAACGAATTTTTTCAATAATTACTTGTAAAGACTATGATTTAATTGCGATAAATGAATCGTGGCTTAGCACTGAAGCACGTGACTTTGTAGGGGAGTATCAAATTAAAGGTTATAGACTTTTTGTTAAAAACAGAATAGGTAGGCGAGGAGGCGGTGTTATGTTGTATATCAAAGATAATATTGCGAACGTTATAGAAGTAAAGCCACAATTCCAGAACCGATAGATTCGACTATAGCAGAACTTAAATTGAACGATTTCAAACTTCTTGTTGCGGTTATATATAGGCCCCCTAATCAAACACCTGATACAGACGAAGCGTTATATCGTGAACTAAAGAGAATAATTGGTAGTGAGCAGGCTTTAGTTATGGGTGACTTTAATTGCGCCAACGTGAATTACGATACAATGCAGGGAGACGCGGAAACTACGGTAATCGTTTAGATAATTTTCTCGAGGATAGCTTTCTTATTCAACAGGTTGGGGAACCTACGAGGTTGGACAGTATTTTAGATTTAGTAATAACTACGGATGATAGGCTAATTACTGATCTTCAAGTAATAGAACCGTTAAGCAATAGCGATCACAATATGGTAGAGTTTGTCGTCTCAGTAAGTCACTCGAAACCAACTAACTCGGCTAAAATTCCTAACTTCCAGCACGCAGACTTTTGTAAATTTCGAATTAAATTGTCATACGTTAATTGGGAAAACGTAATGGGGAACTCCTACGCAAAACTAATGTGGGAATCGTTCGAAACAGTATTTATGACTATAAATGAGGAATGTGTACCGTACAAAATTAAGCGTGTGAAAGTAAACAACAAGCCCTTCTGGTTTACTTCTAGAGTAGAAGACATTATAAAGAGTAGAGATAGGGCTTATAGGCTACATAAGTGCGATAAAGACAATTTGTGTTTACGAAACAACTACATATCTCTAAGGCGTGAAGCGAAAAGTGCAATAAAAAAGTCCAAGCGCGAATTTGAAATCTCCATATCTCGTGACGCTAAAGAAAACCTCAAGCGATTCTTTCAATACGTCAACAATAGAAATCCAGTAAAAAGTGTCTTGGGGCCGTTGAAAAATATTAACGGAGATCTAGTTTCTGAAAACAAGGAAATGGCTACCTTGCTAAACGAATTTTTTACGTCAGTTTTTACTATAGAAGATGTAACGAATATCCCTACGGTCATAGACATAATACCTTTTGATAATGGTAATATTTTGGATAATATTGTGGTTAGTGAAGGGGAGGTAATGCGCTATATTGATAAAATGAAAACGCGTAAATCACCGCGGCCGGATTCCATATATCCCATACAACTAAAAGAATTAAAAGATAGCATTGTTGTGCCGCTAACAAAGATTTTTAATGCGTCTATTTCTGAGGGGTGCGTACCAGATAATTTCAAGTTGTAAACGTAACACCTATCTTTAAGAAAGGCGATAAAGGTGCTGCGGGAAATTATAGGTCAATCAGTTTAACGTCTGTTGTAGGTAAGCTACTGGATTTAATAATTAGGGATCATATAGTCGAACAATTAGAATTGCATAAACTAGTTAGAAATACGCAGCACGGTTTTAGGCGAAACAAATCTTGCTTAACTAATCTTTTAGATTTTTTCAAAGCGTGGTTGACGTTTACGATAGTCATCGGGCGGCTGATGTAGTGTATTTAGATTTTCAAAAAGCGTTTGACACCGTACTGCACAAAAGACTCATTGATAAAACTAAGGCTCATGGAATCAGGGTTGTAGTATTAAATTGGATAGAAGAGTGGTTGCGAGGTAGGAAACAGAGGGTGGTCGTTGATGGAGCGGAGTCGTGTTGGGCTAATGTAGTGAGTGGCGTTCCTCAGGGTTCTGTATTTGGCCCCTTGCTTTTTCTTATATAACTTATATTAACGATTTAGATGTCGGCCTAGTCAGTACAGTTTCAAAGTTTGCGGATGACACGAAGTTGGGTGGTAGGGCGATTAATGACGAAGATAGAGATAAAATCCAGGAAGATCTGAATAAAATCGTTGATTGGTCAGTCACATGGCAAATGAGATTTAACGTCGATAAGTGCAAAATTTTGCATATAGGTTCGCGTAACGGTAATTTTGCGTATAGTATGTCAGGGAAAGAGTTAACAAGCGTAGAGCAGGAAAAAGATTTAGGAGTTATAGTCACTGGTGATTTAAAAGTAGCGAAAGAAAGTATAGCAGCGGTCAATAAGGCGAACAAAGTATTAGGTTTTATAGCTCGGAATTTTGAGTACAAATCGCGTGATATTATAGTTCCTCTTTATAAATTATTAGTTAGACCCCATTTGGAGTACGCGTTCCAATTTTGGAATCCGCATATGTGCAAAGATATAGACAAAATCGAAAGAGTTCAAAGACGAGCAACTAAGATGATTTCGTCGCTTAGGTCAAAGTCGTACGAGGATAGGCTTAATGAGTTAAAATTGACTGCACTCGAGACTCGGAGGCTAAGGGGTGATCTAATCCAGGTTTTCAAAATTATGAATGGGTTCGATAACGTAGATAGAGATAGCTTTTTCGAAATATCTCAATATAATAGGACTAGAAATAACGGGTGTAAGTTGACAAGTAGAAGGTTCGAGACAATAGTTGCTAAAAACTTTTTTACGCATAGAATAGTAAATAGCTGGAATAGTTTGCCGGTAGAAGTAATTAGTAGCACGTCTATAAACATGTTTAGAAATCGATTAGACGCATATGTTGTTAGATTGGGTGTCGTTTAAGGTAGTAAAATTAAAGCTTTGTGGTGATAGATCCCACAGCTCAACACAAGTGTTATGGGATATAGGGAGGCAGCATCTTGGGTTAGGGGATACTCTCTGTCCTTACACACCCCATTTAAAGAGATTCCTCTGCCGAGCGGTGCCCCCCATAGTCCTGTGAGGTATTGAAAATCTCATGATCTTCACTTGCCCAACAAACACCTTTAAATGGGAGAACCAAAATGGGTGCACACACATTTCTACATTACTGTACAGTCTTTACAGCCACATCTACACTTTTCCTCCTAAGTGTATATATGGCAATGTATATGGTTGTAACTTGTGACTTGGTCCGCAGTTGATATGGACCGTGACTTATTTTTGGTTGGCAAGGTACTGGTAGTGATGGATACCGTAATGAAATTGACTGGATTCTTTGGATCTTATATATTTGCATGTCGGTTATAAATAGATATAGAGTGTAACATATTTATGGATAGTAGTCTATTATGACTTGATCCTCTGGATCGAGAAATTCTATGTTTAGTTTTTAATTGATAATTAATTAGTTTTAAATTGATAATTATTTAGTTTTGTAAAAATTGGTTGTTGCCAATGTACAGGCAGTTTTTACATAGTGGAGCCACCTCGATGGGCAGAAGTGGCCTCTAGTGTGCCCACTATAAAAATTTCTCATTTTCTTATGTTCTTGTGGTTCGGAACCCACGTAAAATTGTAGGTCCCCTCCGCCACCACGGAGGACATGCACAATACACAATTACGAACGCAGTTAAGTAGACCAACCATAAGTGGGTCCTAGGGTCTTTGTTGGTCTGAAACATTATAACATTATAACATTTAACATTAGACGCCGTTAATGCTTGGCTGATATGTTTCACGCCTGGCGACAGGGTGCGGTGCACTGTCGGGCTTGATCACCGAATTTCGGGTGATACCAGCATATGCCCGCTTCGTCGGAAGAGGTGGGAGTGTGGGAACGGGAACGGGGTCGTGGGTTGCGAGGCTGGTATTGGGGGGGTACGTGGTCGGCTTCCGCTGCGTGCCGTCAGGTCACGTACATCGCGGAAGAGGCTTTCCATCACCACCGCCATCCTCGTGATGGACTCCTCGAGGCTACGGCAGCCGCGGCTACTTGTAGCGCTTCGACTTCCATGACCCTGTCCGCCATGTCTGCGAAATCCTGTAAAGGGGTGTCTGACCCCGTCACCACGAACACTCGTTGAATATATGGTGGCAGTCGCTGAATGAAGAGCTGGCGAAAGAAAGAATGCTCAATGGCGTGCGCCAAGTCCCCCAGGAGTTGTTGCATGTGTGGCAGAAACTGCGACGGAGATCTATCTTCGAGCACTTCTGTCGCAAGTAACCGCCGCAGTCGATTTTGTTCGGACATGGCGGTTCGTCCCAAGACTGCGGCCTTCAGTGCCTCATATGGATATTCCCGAGGCCTATTACCGAGGATATCTCGCACATCGAAAGCGACCTCCGGTGTGAGTTGCGACGCGACAAGGTTGAACTTGTCTTCGCTGCTCGCTACTTTCTGATATGCGCAATGGCACGCCACCTGCATGAACCATGTGCGGGGATCAGCGGGCCAAAAAGTGGGGATCCTGACCCAGGCGGCGGCAGTGGCGGTGGCGGCGTCGCCCGTAGTGGGGGGTGCAGTGGAGGTGTTGTTGGTTTCCTGGAGAAAACCGGAGAAAACCGTAAGTATGGGCACGAGAAAAAGTACAAAACACGGATGCTGGTAAGCCTATTGAGACGCGCTTTGAATTACGCGTACCGTATTTAAATGAAAAGTTATTTGATATGGCTGCAGAAAAAAATTAAATTGTCCCTAAAAGCTAAACACAAAGATCACTGTGAAAAAATAATAACGTTCGGTCACTCGAAGGTTAACCAATTTATAGTGGCCTACGGATCACCAGTTTGATGAAATGAATAATTAGGGGTCACCAGTTTGGAAATATAGCCCAAACAAACAACATTCAATAAGGAGATAAAAATTACTTTATTGTTTTGTGTTTAATTATAAAAATAAATGAATTATTTGTTCACAGTGATTAACAATTCTATAACGGTATTTATAGTGATTAACAATTCTATAACGGTATTTATAGTGATTAACAATTCTATAACGGTATTTATAGTGATTAACAATTCTATAACGGTATTTATAGTGATTAACAATTCTATAACGGTATTTATAGTGATTAACAATTCTATAACGGTATTTATAGTGATTAACAATTTTATAACGGTATTTATACTATTGTCGCGCCTGTGCGGCCACTTCCCGCTTGCGACTTTTATGATGAACGCACTTTGGACGATCCAACGAAGGTGGTCCTTTTTCGTTAAGCTCGGCCTTAGCCGTAGAGCATCCAAGTAAACAGGATTGAATATAGTTTTCTGCCAAATTTTTCGAAGGAGTGAATGGAAACACTTCAGTTCTCAATGGGAGTCTTCTTTCATTCAAATAATTTTTATTACACGAAGTATAAAATTATACGGAACGAGGCACTGAAGGAGGGAAATGAATTTCCAGCCTCTTACGATAACCGCTGATGGTCAGAAGTTTACAGGGGAAGAGGTTCGACCTCTTGCAACAACAGCTCAGACAGGAATTTAAAGGCAGGAGGTTTGACCTCTTCGATCAAGGGTTAAGGCAGGAATGATTTAATTTATAATACAAGAAATAAATAAGTCTAAATTTTGGGGAAGTGCAACTAAAGGTTAAGTTCCCACTTTAACTGGAGATCTAAAGAATTCTTGAAGTTAAGCATAATTTAAGCATGCAACGAAATTTAGAAAGATAAAAGAAAATAAAAAAAATTAACAGAAGTATACATTTTTGGATGGCAACACAATTTCGGGGTTGTACATCGAGTACATTCCGAGCACATCGTTAAGTACACTGTAACTTTGGTCTACTATAAGTGATGACTGATTAAATTATTAGCAATAAGAAGTGGCTATACTGTCTAATTGTTAAGTAAGTACAAGTAAGTATAATCGTTAAGTAATGAAGCCAATAAAAACTGAAATAATGAAAGTCCGGTATGGTACAGTAATTGGATTAGGTCAGTAAAAATGAAATGCATAAAGGAGCAAATAAACAATCGGATACAAAATAAGTGAGTTATATGAATGAACAAGATAACAAGATGATACAAAACTACGGTATTGGTACAACACTTGAATAGGCCTAGTGAAGACACTTTTTAGGGCCTACACGATTAGGCAGAGTTTGTGGACTTTTCACCTTTGAATCCTGAATAGTCTAACACGACGTAACAAAACACTGTAGGCCGAGCGAGGGCCTACAAGAGGGTTACCGACCTGCGATTTCGACGGAGATAACTATGAAGACTGAAGAAACCTACGTGAAGGTTTACCGTCCTGCGTTTCGACGTGGATAGCTCTGAAGACGTGTTGGCCTGCCGGCAGGAGGATATGCTGAGGGTCTGTTGATGGACTTGTTGAACGGGCGCCGATCGAATTGTGGTGAAGGATGAGTGTAGCCAGTATCAGAAGGATGACGCCGGTAGTGATGTTTGCTTCCGGAGGGATGAAATTGTAGGTCGCCTCAAGTGTTGATTCGCTTCGTGTATTGTTGAGGTGTTGCTTGAGGGGCTGAGGCCGGCGGCTGAGGTCAAAGCGGCGCTACGTGAAAGGGGAGATTCACGAGGAGTAACGAGCAGAGTGAGGACGATTTTCAGTGAACTGGCTTACGTAGGTTCGTAAGACGCTAACTTTTCGCGGGCCTTTTTGGGGAGAAAACAAGCATCCTTTTGTTTCTCTCTCCTTGAAAATCACGTGTGTCTTTCGATTTCTGATGATTCCCAGGTGTTTGCGAACGGCGAGGAAAGAATTTTTCTGAATGGTCTCTACAAATATATAAGCCTTTTGACATGTGACAATAAACTTAACATCTTAGAGCCCGTTGTTATGGGGACCAAAACTGAATATAGTATTTTAGGTGGGGTGTACTAAGGAATTATATAATGTTAGCATTGTTTTCTCCGACTTAAATTCGAATGATCTACCAATAAATCTTAGATTCTACTTCCTTGCTTCGATATATTGCTTACACGGTTTAACCTTTTCAGGACGACCGGCACAAATTGGTAGCGTTTCAAAGACACGCATTCATAACTTTACAAAAAATTCCGGCCTAAAGGGGTTAAGAGTTTCCGTAGCAATAATACCTAAATCTTTTTCTTCAGTAACACTTGTTAGTGTTCGTCTCGTACTTTTCTTTAACATTGTTTCTACCGATATGCACTGTTTTACAATTATCTATATTAAAGTTCGTTTGCCATATTTTCGCCCACTGAATCGGCAAATGTTCTGCTGCTGATTTTGTTTGTCCTCCTAGTTTGGCATCATCCGGAAATTTTGAAATTATATTCTTAACTCTTATGTCGCTGTCAGTGATATAAGTAATAAAAAGAACTGGTCTCAGAACTGATCCCTGAGGCACGCCGCTAGTTACACTTCTCTAGTTAGACGCTTTGTCATTAATGACCACTCTTTGTTTACATCAACTCAGCCAATTTTCAATCCATTTGAGAACATTACCATCAATTTTATGATTTTACCATTAGTGAAAGCGAAGTACTCTCGGCCAAAGGTAAACTTTATCCTAATAAAACTTCCAGTCCAGATAAGCTCTTCCCTAAGGTACTTATTAATACCATAAAAGAAGCGAACTGCGCAATAGTTCCTCCAATATTTAAAAAAGTGGACAAATTGCTTCAGGGAAATTATCGTCACATAGGATTAACTTCAGTAGTTGGCAAACTTGTGGAGACAATTATTCGGGACAAAATAGTTAATTGTCTTACTAATTTGCTCCACTTCTTTAATAATATTGTAAATATATATGACGAGAGTAAAACAGTGGATATTATATACGAGGGGCAGTAAGAAAATAAGTTTGCACGGCGTATAATTTCGTAACTGAAGGACCTACATTGATTGTTTGCATCAGGTGAATTCGTTAATCATTGTATGCAACACTGCACGTCGATTCAGCTGCCATCTACCATACATTGGTTATATGAGTCAGTTGAACATGGCGGCTCGACTGGAACAGTGCCTTATCATTTCTGCAAAGATATTCCATTAAACGTAAACGTCCTGGACTGCTCCGTAGGGCAGGGCACTGTTCCAGTCGAGCCGCCATGTTCAACTGACTCATATAACCAATGTACGATAGATGGCAACTGAATCGACGTGCAGTGTTGCATACAATGATTAACGAATTCACCTGATGCAAACAATCAATGTAGGTCCTTTAGTTACGAAATTATACGCCGTGTAAACTTATTTTCTAACTGCCCCTCGTATTTCGATTTTTAAAAAGCATTTGATAAAGTGCCACATAGGAGATTATTAGCTAAATTTCATTCTCACGGAATTGATGGTAATGTTCTCAAGAGGATCGAAAATTGGCTAAGTGGATGTAAACGTGGACGTAAACAAAGTGGCTTACTGGACGTAAACAAAGCGTCTAACTGGAAAAGTGTAACTAGCGGCGTGCCTCAGGGATCAGTTCTGGGACCAGTTCATTTTATTATTTATATCAGTGACATCGACATAGGAGTTAAGAGTATAATTTCAAAATTTGCGGATGATACCAAACTGGGGGAACGAACAAAATCAGCAGCAGAACGTTTGCAGATTCAAAAAGATATTAATAAATTACTCGAGTCGGCGGAAATCTGGCAAATGATAATTTATCGGTAAGCGTTTGAATTTAAGTTGGAGAAAACAATGCTAACATTATATAATTCATTAGTACGCCCCCATCTTGAATACTGCTTTCAATTCTGGTCCCTATTTTTACGACAGGACATAGACAGAATGGAGAGAATGCCGCGACGGGCTACTAAGATGATTCCGAGACTGAGAAACAAATCAGACGCTGCCCATTTAGAAACGTTAAATATATTCTCACTTATAAAAAGGCGAATTCGAGGAGATTTAATCCAGGTGTTTAAAATTATTAAAGGTTTTGATAATGTCGACCCGAAAAAATGTTACCTTCAGGAATGCAGATAGAACTCGCGGTAATGGTCCGAAATTAGTGTGTAAACATTTTAATTCTACGTAATGAAGCTAAATATTTTTTCTTCAATCGTATAGTTAAATTTTGGAATGGATTGCCAGTCAGCGTAGTTCAAAATAATTCGATCGAATCCTTTAAAAAGGAACTAGATACTTTTCTTAAACTCCCAGTTAGAAGCATTTGTTACCCCGCAGAAATATTATAGAATTTTCACTCAGATTTCCTCCTCTGTGTTTTAAAATTTTCACTTTAGCTTCAAATTTCTTTCCTACCTCTCAACCTCTTTTTTTCTACTTTGTTTTAAAACTTTCACTTGTCTTTAAATTTCCTTACTTCTTTTAACCCTCCTTTTTAAAGAGACAGCCTCGTATGGACCAGCCAGTCTGTTGCTGTTTGGTGTCTTTTGTATACTTCCGAGAGTATGAAGTTTAGCTAATAATCTCCTATTATTTGTCAAACTTTATAAAACGCCTTTCGAAAATCGAAATATATAATATCTACTGTTTCACTCTCGTCATATATATTTACAATATCATTAAAGAAATCGAGCAGATTAATAAGACAAGAACGATTATGTCGAAAACCGTGTTGAGAATCTTTGATTAATTTATTAATTTCTAAGTGATTAACTATTTTGTCCCGAACGATCGTCTCCATAAATTTACCAACCACTGAAGTCAGACTAATTTTTTTATATAGGAAGGAGGTGCCAAGGGCAACGCCCGCAAAAGCGCCTTCCCCCCCACTCTTTTAGAAGAAGAGGAAAGTCAAAATCAAGGTTCAGGGTTTTCGTGATGCCTAGACACTTTGCGTTTGAAAGATTGGAGGTCATAGACAGGGGAAAGATCGATTGAGGAGGATTGTTCCAGAGTTGACTGGTTGAGAGATGAAAGACTGAAAATACCGATTAACCCTTGCATTAGATAGTTGGACAGAAAAAGAATGAGAAAGTGCATGCCTCCTTAAAGGAGGAGGCATGCAGGTAGAGAGTTCAGAAGAGCAATGTCCGTTATAATAGCGATAGTAAAGAGAGAGTGAGGCAACATTGCGGCGAAGAGAGAAAGATTGAAGACAATCAGTAAGAGGCGGGGAACTGATGAGACGAAAATCTTTTGATTCTACCCGGTCAAGTATGACTGTGTGGGTTGAACCACTCCATACATGAGAAGCATACTCCATACAGGGACGAACAAGACCCCTGTACAAAGACAGCAACTGAGTGGGGGTGAAGAAGCCGCGGAGGCGGTACAGCACACCTAACCTCTTAGAAGCTGTTTTAGAAAGAGAGTATATGTAAAAGGAAACGCCAAGAATGTTAAGGGAAGAGGAAGGATTAAGTTGGGTGTTGTTGAAGGTAAGGGGTGGAAGATTGTGACGAGTAGACAGATGGAGGAACTGAGTTTTTGAGGCATTGAAAGCCACAAAGTTTTCTCTGCCCCAATCAGATATAGCAGAAAGATCAGAGGTCAGGTGTTCCATAGCTGTCCTACGCGAATCATGAAGCGACTGCTGTGAGGGACGCTTTAGGAAGCGGGTGGAGAAGTGAAGAGTGAAATCATCGGCATTGGAATGACTAGGACAGGAAGTGCGAATTAAAAGACCATTAATAAATAAAAGGAAAAGCGTGGGTGACACTACAGAACCCTGATGAACACCATTGTTAATAGCTTTAGGAGAAGAACAGTGACCATCTACAACTGCAGCTATAGATCGGCCAGAAAGGAAATTAGAGATGAAGGCACAGATAGAAGGATAGAAAGCGAAGGAGGGCAATTTCGAAATTAAAAATTTGTTCCACACTCTATCAAAAGCTTTCAATATGTCTAGTGCAATAACGAAGTTTCACCGAAATCCCGAAAGGAGGATGACCAAGAGTCAGAGAGATAAGCAAGGAGATCGCCAGTAGAGCGTCCTTTGCGGAATCCATACTGACGAGCTGAAAGAAGATTGTGAGAAGAAAGGTGTTTAAGAATCTTCCTATTAAGGATAGATTCAAAAACTTTGGAAAGGCAAGAAATCAAAGCAGTTGGACGATAGTTGGAGGGTTGAGAGTGGTTACCCTTCTTTGGGATAGGCTGAATGAAAGCGAACTTCCAGCAGGAAGGAAAAGTACCAGATGAGAGACAAAGACGAAAGAGTTTGCCTAGGCAGGGTGTCAGCACAGAAGCACAGTTCTTACGAACAACAGGAGGAACATTATCAGGATCATACACCTTCCTAGAGTTGAGCCCAGATAGGGCAGAAAAAACATCTTTAGAAGAGATTTTAATTTCAGGCATAATAAAGTCAGAGGGAGGAGGAGATGGAGAAACAGCACCGGAATCGTCTAGGGTTGAATTGTAAGCGAAAGTTTGAGCGAAGAGTTCAGCTTTGTCAGGAGAAGAGACAGAAACTGTGCCGTCGGAATGGAAAAGGGGAGGGAAAGAAGAAGAAATAAAGTTGTTGAAGAGGTTCTTAGCTAGTTGCCAGAAAGAGCGAGAAGAATTAGAATTGGATAGATTTTCACATTCTTGTCGGATGAAGGAATTTTTGGCGAGTCGAAGAACAGATTTTACACGATTCCGGGCACAAATATAAGCTGAGTGAGAGTCAGGAGTTGGATGGCGACGGTACCGTGTGAAAGCCTCCTCTCTGTTGCGGATACATTTGGTGTTACATTTGCTAACTTCCAGTCGGTTGGAACTTCCCCAACTCGATTAAGTGTTCGAATATTGTTACTAAGTCGTCAATAACATTGTGGCTAACTCTTTTAATACCCTTCAAAGAAATAAGTCTGGACCAGGTGATTTGTATTTATTCATCTTGTCAATTAGTTGCTGTACCTCATCTCTCGTAAAAATTATGGCTTTTACGGGATGGTCACTGTCGTACGTAATCCGAGGATTTGGCACTTCAATTGAGTCTCCCTCCGTGAAGGGAGCAAAAATCCCTTTAGGGTTAACTTTACAGAGTGAGGCAACCCTAGCTTCTCCATCACGTTTGGCTGATCTATTAAGGACTTAACTCTCTGACGTAGGTTTACTGTATATAGTTTTCTGAATTAGTCCTGTTGAAATGTGACTTAAGTAGTTTGTAGGCTCTACTTCTTTGGATCTTTTTCGTTTCATGTACTGTTTCCGATTTTGTTGAAAATAAGATATTTAATGTAGATGTTTACGCTGATTTAAAATATGTAAGCTTTATTTTGGAGAAATGAGCAGTTCAAAAGTTATGTTTGTTATTGTAATTTTGTATTAGGTCAAAAACTATAACAATACAACTGAAAACTAATACAAGAGTTATTGTATTCTTTAGTAATATTGGCTTATGTCACTAAGTATTTGTGTGAATAGATTTCGACCGTTATTTTTCTGTCCGGTTAAGTTAATTGAATGGCAGGTTAGGTCAACTAAATGCCCGGTTAGGTCAACTAAATGCCAGGTTAGGTCAACTGAATGCCCGGTTAGGTCAACTGTACGCCCTTGATGATTGGTTAGGTTAAGTTGTGATATTTTCGTTAGTTTTATCGAAAATATCACAACTTAACCTAACCAATCATCAAGGGCATACAGTTGATCTAACCGGGTATTCAATTAACCTAACCGGGCATTCAGTTGACCTAATCGGGCATTCAGTTAACCTAACCTAACCTAACTTTTGAACCGCTCATTTCTCCAAAAAAAGACAATTTTTAGATCAGCTTAAAAATCTACATTAAATATCTTATTTTCAACAAACTCGGAAACAGTACATGAAACGGAAAAAATCCATTTCTTTCCGTAATTGCATTGCTAATTTCGTTGTTAAACCATTTCGGCGACTTTGTTGAAGAGGAAACTATTTTAGTGTGTATAAAAGTGTTCTGTAATATTTTAATTTGATCCCTACATGAGCTCCAGATGACATTGACATCCTCACTTATTAGAACTTTCATGTGTGTCTAAACTACTTCAGCTTCTTTCAAAATTTGCTTTGGAGTAATCCAGTCTTTCACGAGTTTTTTCGCGTGTATTAATTGGAACCCTGAGGTCAAACCTAATCAAATTGTAATCGCTGTTACTTAAATTTTCACCAGTAGTCAGGTTAGAGACTAGGTCTTCGTTCGTGAGTATGAGGTTTAGTTTACTATTACCCCTTGTTGGACCGTCAACCCATTGACTTATAAATTATCATCCGCAAATTCAAACAGTCTTGAACCTTCAGCATCAGCTGTTTTATTTTCCCAAATTATATTAACACAATTAAAATCACCAAACATCACACTAATCTTATCTTATTATTCATTAATCTGCTTAATTGGTTATACAGGTTATACCCACTTGTCAACGGGGTAGAGAGAGAGAGAGAGAGAGAGAGAGAGAGAGAGAGAGAGAGAGAGAGAGAAGATGCTGATGTTGTATTTGTATGTAAATTTTAGAATAGTAAGAGTATATATTGTCCAGAATACTTTTCTGTGAGTTTATTTTGATAATGCAAACGAGGGCTACTTCTAAAACAATTTTAGTGGTTGGGTTAAAATAGTTTTTTTTTTATTTGTGTTTGATCACAAATAACAAATGAAATCAAATTTATATGTTGATGCATATATACTCGTTCAAAAGTTATGGCATTTTGCAAATTGACAAACTTTAACTGCATTTTTTTGTTTTTTTTTAATGGCGCTTGGTAGTTTGTGGTCCGGAGCGCCTCATATACTGTATATGAATATGAGTATATATATGCATCAACATATACATGTGATTTGATTTGTGTTATTTGTGATCAAATAAAAATACAAAAAACTATTTTAACCCAACCACTAATAATGTCTTAGAAGTAGCTCTGATTTGCAAACTAATATATAATTAAAATTTATTTATATTAACATATCTTCTCTTTAGTTTCTTGACTTTATAACTGACAAAAAATAAGTGTCATTTCTGAATTTAAAAAAAAATATTTTGATCTATCAACAATGTTTTGTTTTTTGAATATTAATTGAAATATTTTTCTTTACTGAATGAAGGTGCAAAAACAGTGAAATGAAGGGAGGCCCTGATGGGGAAACGGCGCATTCTCAACAAGAGCACATGTAAGTATTCACACGAGCGCTTGGAAGAGTTACTTTATATATAATAATGTAATGATGGGGGTTGTTTAACTTCCCTCGCAACATCTAAAGTCATATGACGAAGGAGACCTACCCCTTTACATGAAATCCAAACCACAGGTCGCTACATAGTTAGGACGCAGGGAACGGTCTCCTATCCGAATGATATCCGACCCAGTGTCGCTTAACTTCGCTGATCAACGGGGTTGTGGTGTTACGACATAGCCATATATATATATATATATATATATATATATATATATAGTAGCCTACGGATCACCAATTTGTGATGGCCTATCATGTAGGCTTACTATAATTAATGAATTATATTGAAATGAGTAATTACTGTAGGGTGTAGTCGTAATAGGAAAGTTAGTTTGCCGGTTGTTTGCATTCAATTTTGGGCCTACTCGGTTAGGCAGAGTTTGTGGACTTTTCAGCTTTGAATCCTGAATAATCTAGCGCGACGTAACAAAACATTGTATGCCAATTGGGGGCCTACAGGAAGCTTACCGACCTGCGATTTCGACGTGGATAACTCCGAATAGATAGATAGAATAACCTTTATTGATAATAATAAAATACATACATTTTTTCAATTTACAATGACATGAATAATTGTGAAGCTCGACTATTTATTTTATTTAATTTGGCCCTCAAGCTTTAGGCTTTACTGGGCTCTTATTAAAAGTAAGCAGCTAGTTGTTATTAATTAATAATAATAAATAAATAAATAAATAAGTAAATAAGCATTATTAATAGTTAAAACATGTATTACAATATTAAACAATATTAATGGACAATATTAAACAATATTAGTGGACATTAATCCTAGATTTTTGTTAGTATGCAATTATTAATCGGGATTTCAACTTGGTTTTAAACAAATTTACATTTACAATATTTTTTATATCGGCATGCAAGTCATTCCATAGTTTCAATCCAATGAAAATGGGTAGTTTTTGAGATGAAGACAATCTAAATTGAGGTATAACAAGCTTTGATCTACAGTATTTCTGGTCTGATACGAGTGGATTTCTTGATGAGTTGCAAAATATCTATTTACCCATTGCAAATTAATGATTTTGTTCTTACACTTGTAAATAAAAATAAAATGTGCCAGTTTGGTTATATCATTGAGCTTTAGTAGGTTTAACTCTTCAAATAATGTACTAGAGTGATTAAGGAAATCAGCATCAGATTTAACCTTATTGCTCGTTTTTTGATGACAAAGATACCATTTAATGCGTTGTTAGTGGAGTTTCCCCAAACAAGGGTGCAGTATGTTATATAAGGAAAAACAAGAGTATCATAAAGAGTCAATAAAACTTGTTTAGGGACTACATTTCTAAATTTAAACATTATAGCAACACTCCTTGAAATCTTTTTCGCGATATAATTTACATGATCACTCCACTGCAAATTCTTATCTAGCATTACACCAAGAAATTTTGTTACAGTACACTCCTTTATAGCGATTTCATTAACATCAAGTTCATTAAGATATACATTTCTTTTATTAGTAAAAATCGTGAAATTTGTTTTACTGGTATTTAGGAAGAGTTTATTGGTGGTCAACCATTTCATTACACTGATGAATTCTGAATTAAATATATTCTTAGCTGAATTAACATATTTGCAAGAAAAAGACCGTTGTATCATCTGCAAACATTATGAAGTTCAGTATATCAGTTGAACGTGGAAGGTCATTTATATATAATAAAAATAACAGTGGACCCAGAACTGAGCCCTGTGGCACACCATGTTTGACAAGCGCTTTAGTTGAGCAAACCTTATTTACTGATACAAAATTATATCTATTGGACAAATAACTTTTAAACCAATCACTGATTGCTCCTCTAAAGCCGTAACAATATAATTTATTAAGTAGAATATTATGGTCTATTACATCAAACGCCTTACCCAAATCCATAAATATTGATATCATTATTTCTTTGTTCTCCTTAGCTATATTTACATTTTCCATAAGATTTAAAATAGCCATTTCCGTTGTTTTATTATTACGGAAGCCATATTGATTTGGAGATAATAAATTGTAGGATTCTAAATATCGCTGCAATCTACTTTTTTACAATTTTTTCAAAAACTTTGCTGAACGCAGAAAATGAACACACCGGCCTGTAATTTGTTGCTAGTGTAGGATCACACTCTTTAAAAAGGGGTGTTATACAACCAGTTTTTAGCATTGATGGGAATATTCCTTTGGAAATACTTTGATTGATAATTTTAGCCAAAGTTACAGATATCTTATCTTTAACAAGTTTCAGTATAGGTACAGGAATGTTATGAATGTTATTTTTTGTATTTTTTTATTTACCAATAATATTCTGGACCTCAGTAGAGGTAGCAGGAACAAATGAAAATGAATTTAGTGGGCTGGGTCACTGGGTGGTATATATTCTAGAGGTGAGTGATCATTATTTATTAATTGTGAGCGAGGCTTATCCGCTATTGAAGTAAAATGTGCATTTAAAGAGTCTGCAATCGCAGTATCATCAGTAATTTCTTTATTATCAACATTTAATTTCTCTATTGAATTTTTCTTAATTTGTTTTCCGAGAAGATTGTTTATGGTTGTCCAAGTGTTTTTCATGTCTCCTTTATGTTTGGAAATTTGATTGTTATAATAGTTATATTTTGCAATTTTGATTATTTTAGTTAATTTGTTTCTGTATTGAGTATATTGTATTTTAGGAATTTTGCTCTGTAATTGCAATTTGAATAATTTATCTCTGTTCTTTATTGAAGTGATAATTCCTGGAGTGATCCATGGATTTGCGCCACTTTTGGCCGAAACTGTTTTTCTCCTTAAAGGAAAGCAAATATTAAAAATATGGAATAAGGTGTCATAGAATAACTGAAACATATTGTAGTGAATACTCTTATTTTAGTTTCAAGATAAATGTTAATTTTACCGTCTTGAATTTCGGAATAGTATAAATTCATTTTAAATTAGTTACCCCATTATAATTCAATTGTGAACCACATTAATACTAATTTTATGTATACTATATTATTTTATTGTATGTAAACATAATTAATTATATATCACAATTGTCAGTTAATTATTTATATTCAAATATTTATTTTAATCTAATGCCATGTCCATTTTACAAATAAATAATAGAAAACCAAAGGTTATATTTTCCACCTTTGGTACTGTCGCAGTTTCGCCTAACGGACTCAATACGGCTAGTGAGATAATCACTGGTTGGCACTTAACTAGCGGCAGTGCTTATGGCTACATCATCCAGGTTAACCTATACCGGATAGATGCGCTACGGTCCCAAGCCGTAGCTTGCCTAGGCCGACGACGACGACGACGTAAACCAACAATTGATGACCCCGGAGCTGGATTACCCCTTTTACCCGAACGACTAGGATTAGACTGTAATGTCGTTCGTGCCCATCACCCCTTCACCCGAACGACTAGGACTAGACTGTAACGTCGTTCGTGCCCATCACCCCCTTCACCCGAACGACTAGGACTAGACTGTAATGTCGTTCGTGCCCATCACCCCCTTCACCCGAACGACTAGGACTAGACTGTAATGTCGTTCGTGCCCATCACCCCCTTCACCCGAACGACTAGGACTAGACTGTAACGTCGTTCGTGCCCACCACCCCCTTCACCCGAGCGACTAGGACCAGACTGTAATGTCGCTCGTGCCCTCTGCCCCTCACCCCTGCCCGTGCGCTCTGTGCCTGCGCTCGTCTCAACCTCCACTCCTTCGTTGGGAACTTGTCGTCTTGCTTGTACGTCAGCAAGCATAGGAGAAGATGCCTGACGACGCTGGTGCCATCTCCCACTTGAGCGTAAAGCTCCCCGTCTTCTGGCCGGGTGATCCATTTATTTGGTTCCACCAAGTGGAATCACAATTCAACTTGGGAAGGATCACCGCTAGCAGGACGAAATACGATCATGTTTTGTCCTCTCTACCAGCGAGCATCATCTCTGAAGTCCGTGACGTCATCGTATCTACTTCCACGAGTGAGGACCCGTACAACGATCTGAAGTCTGCCATCCTGTGCCGCACCACTGTCTCCGAGCGTGAGAAACTACATCAGTTAATCTCAAAAGAAGAACTTGGAGACCGTAAGCCCACTCAAATGCTGAGGGCTATGCAGTGCGCTCTAGGTGAACGCGCACAAACCTTCGATAAGGACATCTTTAGACAGTTGTTCTTGCAGAAACTTCCTCCATCAGCTCAGCGTGTCTTGGCCACTATGGATCCTGCTACTCCAGTTGATAAACTAGCAGAAACTGCCGACAAAGTAGTAGAGATTGACACAGCTCCGGTCAACAACGTGAACACACAATCGGAACTGGAGTTGAAAGTGAAAGAGTTAAGTCAACAACTCAACCACGTTTGTTCTCTGCTACAAAATCAACGGCAAAGAAGCCATTCTCGGTCAAGATTTACGAAGAGGCATCGTTCGAGTTCCGGGAAGATCTGCTTCTACCACTCGAAATTTGGAAAGAAGGCTAGGAAGTGCATCTCCCCTTGCAATTTTCCGTCGGAAAACCCCAGCAGCGAGTCCTAATGGCGTCTAGTACTCGCACTGCCAACCTGTTATTCATAAAGGACAGGAACTCTGGTGTCAATTTCTTGGTTGATACCGGAGCGTCAGTCAGTGTATTCCCTCAAAAATCTGGTCATACGCACTCGGAATCTCCGCCTCTATACGCTGCTAACGGTTCACGCATACCCACGTACGGTACTCAGTCGCGTGAACTAAACTTGGGCCTTCACCGATCCTTCAAGTGGATTTTCATCTGTGCTCAAGTGCAGCATCCCATAATCGGCGCTGACTTCCTCCAGCATTTCAAACTCCTGGTGGATCTTGACAAGCGACGCTTATGCGACCAGGCCACACTGCTTTCTGTTCTTGCCAAACAGGTTGCCCTTCCGGACGCCTCGAACTCTGCACTTTCCCTCGTTCCCCTAATTCCATGTACCAGTGCCTTTTCCAGCGATATCCAGGAATTCTTCAACCGATGCAGACGGGTGATACCATTAAGCACACCATTACCCATCACATTACAACAAAAGGTCCCCCTGTGTTTGCAAAACCCAGACGTCTTGCCCCGGACAAACTGAAAGCTGCCAAATCGGAATTCCAGCTTATGATGGATCTTGGGATAATAAGACCTTCCAAAAGCAGTTGGTCCTCTCCCCTACACCTGGTCCAGAAGAAGTCAGGAGACTGGAGACCATGTGGGGATTACCGGTTTTTGAATTCGACAACCATCCCGGACCGATATCCGGTACCAAATGTCCAAGACTTTACTTCTCTTCTCCACGGCAAATCTATCTTCAGTAAAATAGACCTTGTTAAGGCTTTCCACCACATTCCCGTAGAGCCTTCGGATATTCCCAAGACTGCAGTTTGTACACCATTTGGGTTATTCGAATTTTTGAAGATGCCGTTCGGGCTACGGAATGCTGCGCAAACCTTTCAGAGGTTTATAGATGAGGTCATCAGAGGCTTAGACTTTGTTTATGCCTACATCGATGATTTGCTTGTGGCCAGCTCAACGGAAGAGGAACATAAGGAACATCTTTCACTCCTCTTTCAACGCTTAGAACAATACGGTGTTACTATTAATGCATTTAAGTGTGTGTTTGCACAGCCAACCTTGGAATTTCTTGGTCACACGATTTCGCAGCACGGAATTACCCCCTTCAGGACAAGTGTGAAGTGATAAAAAATTACCCTATGCCAAGTAATCAGCGTGAGTTACGTCGGTTTCTAGGTTTGGTAAATTATTACCACAAGTTCATTAAAAACTGTGCCAGTGTTCTTGCTCCTCTACACGCTATGATCACACACAAACGCAAGGTAACGAAATTGTTATGGTGTAGCGATAGTTTACAGGCGTTCGACAATGCCAAAAATGCTATCAATAGTGCATTGTCTCTGTCATTTCCTATCAGTGATGCCCCCTAACTCTGACGGTCGATGCATCAGATGTTGCGATCGGTGGAGTGTTGGAACAAACCATTAACGGTCAACAAGCACCCATCGCGTTTTACTCGAAAAAGCTGCAGCCAGCCCAAACGCGTTATAGTGCTTTCGGACGTGAACTTCTTGCTATTTACTTAAACGTGAAGCATTTTCAACATTTCCTTGAAGGCCGAGAGTTTTGTGTTTTTACCGACCACAAACCTTTGGTCACTGTCTTCAATAAAAACAGCTGTAACCACTCTCCCAGAGTCATCAGGCAACTCGATTATATCTCGCAATTTACCACAGATATCCGCCACATCAAAGGTGTCTTGAACACTCCAGCGGATGCACTCTCAAGAATAGAGATTACTTCTGTTACCCTCAGCTCTACACTGTGGAATGCTATTGCACAGGATCAAGATAAGGATACGGAACTACAAGACCTGCTCAGAGAAGACTCCACTCACTCACTTTCCCTCAAGAAAATGAGTATGCCAGGATTGTCTGTGCCCCTCTATTGCGACGTATCAACAGCTGCTATTCGCCCATATGTCCCTCCATGTCACAGACAAGCAGTCTTCATGGATCTTCATAAGCCCTCCCATCCTGGTATCCGTGCTTCGCAACACCTGGTTACCTCTCGCTTTGTTTGGCCCTCGATGCGGAAGGATGTCAAACATTGGACCAAAACGTGCCTTGCCTGCCAGCGTGCCAAAGTCCAAAGGCACACCAGGTCCCCCTTTGACGCATTTCCGCCCCCATCCCAGCGATTTGAAATAATTCATGTAGACATTGTTGGCCCTCTTCCAGTGATTCAAGGCCAACGTTATCTGCTCACCTGTCTCGACCGCTTTTCCAGATGGCCTGAAGCCATCCCACTTCCTGATATCCAAGCGGACACTGTTGCAAGAGCCTTTCTTCATGGATGGGTATCAAGATTTGGATTGCCGACAAAAGTCATCACTGACCAAGGTCGCCAATTTGAGTCTTCGCTTTGGAAGAAGTTTACCAGCTTGTTGGGTACAGTACATGCGCATACCTGTGCGTATCATCCGCAAGCTAACGGCCTCGTCGAACGCTTCCATCGCCAGCTGAAGTCATCCCTTATGTGTCACGAAGACTCCCATTGGATGGATAAGCTTCCACTCGTGTTGCTTGGTATTCGCTCTGCATTTAAGAGTGATCTGAAGACTACAGCGGCTGAACTAGTCTATGGAACAACACTGCGGCTACCAGGTGGCTACTTCACTGCAGGGGATAAGTCATGCGATCCTACGGAATTCGCTCAAACACTTTCCTCTCACATGCAGTCCCTTCAGCCTGTTCCCCCTCGATTGACTAGCCAACAGAACATCTTTGTTTCCCCAGCCCTCCAGTCTTGCACCCACGTTTTCGTTCGTGTACCTGTCCCAAAACGGCCTCTCCAATGTCCATATGACGGACCCTATGAAGTTCTCCGACGTACGCGCAAATCATTTCTCATCCAGCGCGGTTCCAAGGTCGACAAGGTTTCTATCGATCGTCTTAAGCCTGCGTTTTTGGAATCAACCTTAAGCGAGGTACATGTAGCTACCAAAAAGGTTCAGCGGAAATCTGTGTCGTTCGGAACTCTTTGAACTTCCTCTCTGGTGGGGGAGTGTGTAGTGAATACTCTTATTTTAGTTTCAAGATAAATGTTAATTTTACCGTCTTGAATTTCGGAATAGTATAAATTCATTTTAAATTAGTTACCCCATTATAATTCAATTGTGAACCACATTAATACTAATTTTATGTATACTATATTATTTTATTGTATGTAAACATAATTAATTATATATCACAATTGTCAGTTAATTATTTATATTCAAATATTTATTTTAATCTAATGCCATGTCCATTTTACAAATAAATAATAGAAAACCAAAGGTTATATTTTCCACCTTTGGTACTGTCGCAGTTTCGCCTAACGGACTCAATACGGCTAGTGAGATAATCACTGGTTGGCACTTAACTAGCGGCAGTGCTTATGGCTACATCATCCAGGTTAACCTATACCGGATAGATGCGCTACGGTCCCAAGCCGTAGCTTGCCTAGGCCGACGACGACGACGACGTAAACCAACAATATGATCTTATTGCGTTTCGACGTAGATAGTCTGAGAACGTATTGACCTACCGGCAGGAGGATGTGTTGAGGGCCCATGATAGGCTTGTTGAAAGGGCGCCAGTAGTATGCCCGCAAAATGCCAGAGTGCAGGAATGTTGCAAATGTTACGTAATGTTGCAAGAGTGCCAATCCCCCTTGGTGCCAACCCCAACCCCCTTTGTTGCAAGGCACCCCACCCCCATTGGTGCCAACCCCACCCCCCTTTGTTGCAAGGCACCTTCACCCCCCTTTGTTGCAAGGCACCCCTTTGTTGCCAACCCCAAAATGGGGTTGCAAGGGGGTATGCAACTTGGAGTTATCTCCTAAGCTGAACCCCCCAAAGGGGCATACCTAACCTAAGGGGGCCTCTTTGGGGGAAGGTGGGACGGCCTCACCCCCCGAGAGAGAGAGAGAGAGAGAGAGAGAGTTCTTCGCCTGACAACTGTCAGACGCATATGAGGTCTTCAGCCACCCCGCCGCTCTCTTATAGTGCCCCTAATCAGCCAGTGCCAAAGGGCATCATCAGCCAGTGCCTCCGGGTGTCATCGCCTCCGGGCATCATCGCCTCCATGCAACAGTTGGCGGGCACGAGCCCCGTGTGTCCGGTTGCTGGGCGCCCATGGCATCACCCGTCCGTTGCTGGGGGCCCTAGGCCTCAGCCAGGTGCCACAGTGCACGTGCGCTAAAAGGAACCGGGTTCGCACCCCGGGCGGGACTCGTTACTCAGGGTACCCTAATGTTCTCCCGTGGGGCTAAGGTTGGCGTAAAACACTTCAATTCAAAAAGAAAGAAAAAAGAGCTCCGTGGGCCTAAGGTGGGGTGTAGAAACTGCTCGTACGGAAAATAAACCCCAACCTTGCGTTTAAGGTTGATGAAAACACTTCAATTCAAAAAAGAAAATAATTTCCTAATGACCCCTTCACACACACACACACACACATATATATATATATATATATATATATATATATATATATATATATATATTATGATATTTATAATTGCGAATTCTTGCTGATTTTAAAATAATTTTTTTTAGCCATCTAAAATACGGGGAAAAATTTCAATTCAAAAAAGTAAAGTTTTAGGTCTGTAACTAATTTTATATTTTTGTTAACTGTATTTTATATATATATATATATATATATATATATATATATATTAAATTTTAGAAATCTTGGAAATGTACAGGAAATGGCATGTTTTTACCTCGTATCTTTCGAGTTTAATCTACGGTCAGAAAGGCAATTTTAGAACAGGTGTTTTTCAATCCTTGATAAATAATTCAGACGATGTATTGTATGTTTTAGGTCTACCAACGATAAGCTAATCAAACTACAAAACAAGATTCGGGTTGGGGGGCCCTTTATGTCGCCTTTCAGTGCAAATAACACATCTCTTCAATAACAAATCTGAAACCATACGTACATCTTTTTCTAATCACCATTTGGCCGTAAAAGCAGATACACAGTTTTCCCCGTAATGGTTAAGACATCTTCCACATTTTTATTTTCTGCCAGTTCGGTACAGCACACACAATACACACGTCATTTCTAATCAGCATGTGACCATATAAGCAAATACGCGGTTTAACCGTAAGGGCCAAGACTTCTTCTACAGTAAATTTACTTTTCGCAGAAAAAAGGAATTGAATTGTTCGGGAAATAAGCAAAGGTTTCATAGGACAACAAATTCACTTCAAACAGGCAGGTGTTTTGGTTCTCAAATCTTAAATCAATATTTGTTCCACGATTGGGAAAATATGTTTATCGCAGAAAAATGAAATTTGTCACACATAATGGGGGCCGCGATTCGGGGCAGACGGCACGCCCAGACTTCTTGGCTTCAGCCAATCACGACACTGTGTCCGGACCTCGGTTGGGTACCATGCAAGACTACCGCTAAGCCACGCCCAAAATTCATGCCCAGACTCATGGAATCACCCAATCACGACACTGTGGGCGGGCCCAGGACATCGGTTTGGTCGAAAATGCAGGCCTAAGATTTATTTCACGCCCAAATTTCACCGTCAGCCAATAGGGTGCCAAGGTTCGCTCTTGCGGGTTGATCGCATGCCCCCTTATAAAGAGCGAATCACGACGCAGAGCCCCATTTTCTCCAGCTAGTGAATTATACAACAACAACCAGTCAACTGTACGACTCCCCCGATTTGCTGGAATTCGAGTCCGAATATACCCATGCAGTGGCACATCTCTTCGACGCTGCAGACCGGGGCGACCTCTTATCAACACAGAATGTTATGGAAATTTGTGGCGATATGCAAGAAACGTTCAATGAAAACGATATTGAAATGTGAGTATCCCTGTCATAATAAGTGTTTTGAAAAATTGTTTAATTATTCCCATTGTTTTTGTCTGTTTGCTTCGTGGTTATTTCGGTGTGTATATATATATGGTGTAGCGTAATAATATTTTCTCGATAATTTAAAGATGAATTTTTCTCGTTTATAATATAACCTGACCTAACCTAGCACAATTGAACCTAACCGGGTCACATTTATATACATCGCTTCATTCAGTGTTAATCAGCTTACAAGTGCCATAACAAACGCGTTTTGAAATTAGTTTGTGCTTTATTCTCGGTCTATATGTATAACGTTTCAATCGGAATTAACTTATAAAAGGCCACAATAATTGCGTTTTGCAAAATATTTTCAATTATTCTCTACCTCCTTCGTCGTTATTTCTGCATATATATATATATATATATATATATATACACACACACACGGTGTGTTTATATTTGTACATTTCTTGTACAGGTAGGATTTTAGAAATATTAAAACTTTTAAGAATTATCTGCTTTTAAAATACGTGGTATTTTCTCTTAATTTATCTCTTTATTTTTACTTAACCTTATAGGACCGGGACGGAACTTGATCGTGTTATTGCCACTTTTGATGAAAGGGGAATAAATGCTATGGATGCTTCTCCGAACAGCCTACCCAGCGATCTATAAGTCGCGGTACTGAATCACAGTCGGTCAAGCGAGCGCGAGATTGCAGACGAGCTAATGTAAGTGTTTTAGGTTATATAGTATGTTTTTGGAATCGTGAATAATAAGATTGGGTAGGCTAGGATATATATATATTATATATGATGCACACAAAACGATTTAACCGCATCCAATTTCATGACATTTATTTAAATTACAGAGCCGAAACGGAACTTGATCGTATTATAGCAACTTTTGACGAAAGGGTGATAAATGAAGTGGTAGCCACCCCACCTAGCCTACCCAGCGATCCAGAAGTCGTGGTATTGACACACATCCGGTCAAGCGAGTGCGAGGTCATCGAGGAGATTATGTAAGTATTTTTGAGGATAAGAACAAAACGTGATATATTTCCATTTATTAAATAGTAGAAAACATTTACAAAAACGGTAACAGCAACCGTTACATAATTCTTAATGGCTACAGCTACAAACGTATACACAGATTTACACAATATACCTTTACACATTACAGGGGGTACTAATATATGGCAACCTTTTTTTTATCTGTCTTTTTGCATATTTATCATTCACATTTGTGTCGCATAAATCGAATAATTTTTAAAGATTCATAAATCCCTTCCCACGTGACATATTCATGAGAAACAAAATAAAATACAATCCACAAGTTTCAGTATAATGTCCTTGGAAACGATATGGATTCCAAATAATCTCTGGCACATCTAGTTGCGCTATGAACTTCACAATTGTCGACTCATTCCACGGTGGAAATCCGAGTGAATCGAAATAGTACATTCTTTCCTTACTTTTAAAATAGATTGCAAACTAATGAATCCCCTCACCCTCCACAATGTCGGTGTTAACGATAACCCGGTACCAGTTTCTCGTGCTAGGCAGCTTCAATATTTTATTCTTCGCGAACACTCCGATAAATTTTGATCGCGCGAAACAGTCACTTTTCATCGCTCTCTGGAGTGTATTCGCGTCCATTTTAAAAATCTGTGGTGACGTTCCTAAATCTATCTACTTCTATTAGGGCTTGCGACTCGAGGTATACTAGTACACTAATAGGAGCGTCTATAGGTTTGGCAAACTCCAGCCTCACTGAAATGGTACCTCTCTGTTGGGGGTTTAAATGCGTATTTACGCCAGCAGTTAAGTCTGGCGTAATGTGAAATGAGTAAATATTAAACTGTTCCACAAATTCTTTCTGTGTTATGCCGAAACCAAGTTCATCACACGTACCTGTATTATGAGCCAAACTACTATAAGCTCTCGCACAGAGTGGGAATACCTCATCTGTTGAGTAATCCATATTCATTAACCCACCCAGAGCGACGCCATTTACGTATAGAGTAATATTTTTAAGGCACTCGAATTTTAAGGCACTCTTTTTGTAATTTACATTCGTCGAGGCGTGGTCTTGCATTCCAATTAAAATCCTTTTAGGTAGGATTCCAAGAGCAATGTTTTCTAGCTGTTTCGATGCCAGCCCTGCGGGGACCGTGTACAGTTTGATCTGTACCCTGTTAATTGGATATTTCACTGTGGCATGTATCAAATCTTTCTCAATTTCTATTTGCTTCGGGGAGCTTAATTTCACTCGGTGTATACGCAAATACGTTTCCATGATGTGTATCACAACGGGTTTCGCGCCTTCTTTTTGGTCCGTCCCCAGATTTATGCAGATCTCAGGGTTCGTGCGTGTAAGCTTCAATTTCATATCTACCCCGTTCATAAGCAACTTCTCCTGGAAACTAAATTCTGTATGCAGGCGTCCAAAGCACTCGTATATCTTTTTTTAGAATTTTTAAATTTATCCTTTATTCCATTTTCATCTTTAGTGTGGTAATACCCCTCGGCGGATAAAAAGGTGTCCTTCGCTTCTTTTGAAAAGTTGAGGACATTTTCCAGATAGGCTCGTAGGTGATAGTACCCCGTGCCTGCCGAGATGTTAGTCTGATTTAAATATACGTCACACTGACTGAATATCGAGTGTAAAAAGTTAGTTTCAGGGTAGGCAGCATAACTATCATCGCAGTCTGTTCCGTCAGAATGGGCTATGCGTAATTTAGCATACATGTGCATGCAACTCGGGTCAAAAAAGTAAGGGCCTGAGCTGGGTATCACGAATTCTATAGGGGCATTGGGTGAGCTAATTGTGTTTAACGGGTTAATTGTAATAAAGTCACTATGTTCAATAGAGACCTGAGTAGGTGGCATATCAAAGAGGGACAGTTCCGATTTACAGCACTGTGAACTACACGGATGAATGAAATGTGCCATGACGAGTCAGAAACAGTGTCACCTTCCCTCGACGAGTATTAGTCAATCTATGATTCGTGAGAGTAGCGTCCTCAGCTTATATCAGTTAAAAAAAATGATCAGCCACAGGTTTCATACGCTTTGAGCACTTCTTTTTTGGTTTCCTTTTGCGTTTAACGCCACGTGATGGTAACCCCTTCTTCCTAGCAGATCTCTTCTTCTTTCCACCACGTGTTGGTAACCCCTTCTTCCTAGCAGCTTTCTTCTTTCCGCCACCACGCATTTTTCTCTTCGCGTCTTTGATGATTTCATCCCATGTACGCTTTAAATGTTTTTTTAGAGCTTCTTCAGGCTTAGTTCCACCCAATATGACCTCTGCCTCGTTAAAACCTGTTTGTAACGTCTTCCTCCCTAAGTACCTTGCCCCCCCTCTTCAACAGTGGGACAGCGGTGCGTAGTATGGATGAAAAAATGGACCGAAGTCCACTACCACGCTGGTACCTCACCCCTCGGTATACTGTGAAAGGCTTTCTGTCCATTATAACTCAGTGCGTCGAAAGTGCAGCTTCACTGTTAAGCTCCCGTCACCGAATGGGAAATTTTTACCCTCAATCGTTCTTATATATATATATATATATATATATTGAGATATTGGTTATTAGGTTAGTTGCGACATTCACATAATGCCATTATGTGAATGTCGCAACTAACCTAATAACCAATATCTCAATATATATAGGGGACTTAGGGACTTCAAAAAGGTTCATAAAAAATGCCTTGAAACTTTTAAAGTAATTTTATGCACTTTTTGTAATATTATTAATAATAATATTACAAAAAGTGCATAAAACTACTTAAAGTTCATAACATTATTAAAAGTTCAAAAAGTTCGTAAAAGTACTAAAAGTTCAAAAAAGTTCATAAAATTTTTTACCGTAACGGTCTACAACACCCATTGGGTAAGTTGTGAGAATTTCGATTAGGCAGCATCCTACGTCACATTGCTACGGGAATTAATTCAACTGGTAGATACGTGAGAAGGCAGGCAGGACTAAAACTCACAATCTCACCCCCTTGCATAGATGTTACCTACCTATTGAAACTCACAAGATTTTGGGCGCCTTCAGAGCCCAATCTGCGACCTTCCATCTTCTACTTATTGCCGATCGCTAGCCCTATGGGCCGCCATAGGCACCGGGGAGACAGTTGCTCCGACGAGCCGAGGCGTTGGGCGCGCGATTGATGGAAAATTTTGGCCGAAGTCATAGGCCCTATGACGCGCTACTTATAAGTCAACGAGTGGGTTATAGAGGGGTCTGCGGCCGGGCTGGGATCACCCCGGCCCTACCTTTTCATAGGTGCTTTCAGCCACGGTCAAACTTCGATAGGTACCCGGGGACGTGAACCGAGAATTAATTGAACGGCTACAGAGGCTACTTTGCGCGGCTACTAGCTCCATTCGCAAAATTCTCCAGGTTGTCCCGGCACACGTTTAGACTTATCGGCGATCCCATCACTCCGGGAACCCAATACAAGGCCTATTTAGATTAGATTTCCCCCCGACTCCTAGCCTTACACAAATTCATGGAATCATAGGCTAACCGACGTGGTGCAAGGTACGGTCGTCACGTGTTGTCGTACCCCGAAAGACTTATCGGGGACCCCTTGACTCCGGGAACCCAATACAGCCTATCCATAGGCTAATGGCTAGGGGAGAAGATTCTCCCCGACTCCTAGCCCTATAAATGGAATCATCAGCTAATCGACGTAGTGCACTGGTCAATCACGTGACCAAAAAGAAGACGTCCCACATCGGTGGGGGATGGGGGATCTCCTGAGCCCCGGACCCCTTCGTAAATTGCTTCGAAATTTATGCTGAGGGGGAGAAACCGGTCGTTCCCCGATAGGGACATAGGTCCTATACCCGGGGAACTCACGTAACGCCAGTTTTACTCCACACGAGAGTATGTATGTCATATGTAATACTCAAACTCCTTCCTCTATGGTTGGGGATGTGTGCTATGCGTAGCAGGCGTGCCTGGGTATCCCCCACAAACTGGTGTTGAGCTATATTGCTGTAAATATAGCACATGTCTGGAGAATGAGAGCTTACATCCAATTTCTCCATCTTCAATTGATACACTAAGGTGGACAAGTCATCCGGTGCCTCGTGAAAGGTATCTCTTTGGAAGGCTGATCGATATCGCCCCTCGGTTATAATTTTGATCACTCTTCCGTTTTTAAGATTTCTGTTAACCTTTGATTTTAGGATTAGAGTATGTGCAGGGTTTCCTTTGTTTACGATTTCGTATAATAAATCATTCGTAAGATTTGAGTTTTTTAAACACACATTTAAGTCTCTCACAACATCCTCAGCCGAACCATAACGACCCGGTCCTAGTGTTACTTCTGTACTGAAAAACTGTGCAACCTTAGTCCGGGCGATACGCATAGTTTCATCCCGAGTTACCCCGGCTTTTTCACACTCATCAATGTCTCTAAGAACCGTAAATACGGTATCTTTATAATCAATATTTAAAAAGAGGGTGTCCAGCTGAATTTCACATAGCCCCACCTCATACGAATCACGACCCAATTCAATGGGTTCGTGGAGTTCTGTTACAAAGTTGGCTAGTGTGTTGTTAGGGTGTACAGACAGGGACGAGTAGGACGGGAGTGTGACGTAGAAATGGTTAGGAGTCATGCTGCATACTAATTAAACTTCATTACTGCATCAGCTTTTATATAGGTATTGAAGCTTTCTGGGTAACCTAGCCACTTCACCAATCACCAGGCGCATCTTTCTCTTTCCTGTACCTTTGTTTCCCATAATTTTTTCAATTTTAAACACATTTTTTCCTAAACTAAATGCCACTTTCTGCAATTCCTCGCGATAAAAGCTTCCCGAGATCTCTTCTCCATTCAAATCTTCAACGTAATACGTCATTATCTCACCTTTAGACCTCATAGCCCTAACTTTAAAAATCTCGCGTGTCCATCCTTGTTCAAAACCCTTCGCGAATTTATTCCCCAAACGTGACAGCCTTACATAGTCATTGATTTTGAAACGCGCAGAGTGTGGTGGTGGTGGTGGTGGTATGTCATCTCTTCTCGGGCGCTTGCCTCTTTCTAAAACATCGTTAGGCGTTGTACCGATCGTACGATGGTGTGAACGGTTGTAGGATGAAGCCAATGAACCGAGAACGTTTATATATCTGTATGTGTTTTTATGTGTAAAATAGCGGTGCATGCGTTCCTTTATGGTACGTTGAAGTCTTTCAGCTAAAGAAGCCTTATGTATAGAATTGGAAGTGTAATAGATGATATTAAACTCTGACAGCATGTTCTGAAAAGCTCGTCCTATAAATTCTTTTCCCATATCCGTACAAAAATAGCCAGGAATCCTGTTTTCTTTCAACATCAGCGTTTTGGCCGCTTTAGCAACTGTTTCAGGCGATTTATTTTTCAGGGGAACTAGCGACAGGCATCTAGAGAATACATCTATTATGAATAGGATGTAACGGTAGCCATCGTTATACATTGAATATCTTTGCATGTCTGTTAAATCTGCCTGCCAAATAGAGTCAATCGATGCGGCTGTTTTCGTTGCTGTTTTAAACCTTTTTCTCACAGGCTCATGAAGTGTATAAGCATCCTGGCCCCGCAAAAATCTCTCAACATCTTTTTTCCTTACACCATAAGCACCTCTGTACAATCTATTAACGCCACCATAGGATGCTGGGTTAGAAATGTCATAATAGTGCTTACTTAATACGTTAGCCATTTGCGTATTTTAGAGGGCGCGTGGGTAGAGTTGTCCGTCTACTCTCTTCTTTCTCCTCTTCAGAGACACTGCAGCTGCTGGGGGCGAAGGTGTACTCAGTTGTAACACGTGCGATGCATGTTCCAAGTCTTTTAACCTATTCAGATTACCTATCAATATTTTGGGGACATTTATTTGTTGTAGTTTTGCTTTAATATGTCTCCATCCTGTTGGTGAGGGCCTATCCAACTTTCTCACCAGATCATGAACAATATCAACGATATTGGAACCTTGTACCCTTGTTCCTTCAACAATGACCTCGCCTGTATCGGTCCACTGTATGATGGGGTCCTCACTCAATAGATTATAAAGACAGCCCTTTATTCCTCAAAATATCGGGGAGGCCTTTTTTAGCACTTGTTCGATGTGCTGTGTTCTGCTGGTCTTTGGTTGCCCAGGTTCTGCATCGTTATGCTCAGCGCTACTTGAGCTGTGCCTCACGGGGAGCTCTGTAGGATGCTTAAAATCTTCGTACTTATAAAGAAATTTCTGCAAAACCTCTTGGTACAAGATCCTTTTCTCATCATGCGCCTTTTCACTCTTTAATAGGGCTAGCAACTCACTTTCCATTCTTTTAAGCCTACTTTTACGGGGTTCTAGAACCGCGTCTGAACTCCTCTGCAGTGAAGCATACACCTCGTGCGGAATCACATCCACCTTCTTCATTATATTAATCTAGTCAGTAAAGGTCCCAAAATTGAAAATAAGATGGGCAGGAACGATCCTCCTTTTTGTATAATAATGTGCTTTTTCTTACCCTCAGTCTGACTTTTATGGGCGAGCGTCCGTATTATGTTCTTGTAACGACGTAAACGAGTCTTCTGAGAGGATTTCATTGGCACATTACATTTTATAACATTAAGGCACATTTCACAGATGCATTTTAAAAAGTCAGAGTCGATATTTTTAACAAATATCTGCTGCAATGGCCGAGGCAGTCGTTGTTAGATTTTTATTAATTCGCGGTATTTCTTTAGCCTATTCGTCATTCTGGAATATACACCGTTTCAGGTTTGCTTGGAAATATATTCGTTCTTAGAAACACCCTAAACGTGTTTTGCGGGTGAAGTTCACAAAGCAAATATCTATAACGTTGGTTTGTGACCTCTTTATAAACCTCCAAAAACTCCTTACGCTGATTCGGAAACATTTGACTAGCTAATACCCCAATTTGTGACACATCTCTACGTTGCGCGAATAACACTAGATATTGCGTATTTAGCGACACATCGCGCATGTATCTATTTTTGAAAAATAGATCCTGATTAATGATGAACACGCTTATGTTAAGGTGGTGAGAGAATACTGTAAATGTCTCGGCAAACGTTTTATCCATCTCCAACATGAGATCGTCAATTACGATGACTGTATGTTCATTTCCCTTTAACGAATTAACGTCATAGATCCCCTTGTGAAACAACATCATCTTGGTACTCGTTGAATACTGATTGGTATGTCGAATAGCACCATATAACTTTATGCACAAATTTTGAGAACATTTCCCCCTTTTCTTTAATGATATTAAGCATAAACACCGTTTTACCACAACCTGTCGGTCCAGATATAATACATGTGAATGGGCTCGTGAATCTGAATTTTTCTACAACATCCATTTCTAACACGTCACGCCCCTAAGTGTGCCATTTACAAAATATTACAATTAATGAGTGCTGCTCCTTATATTTTGTTTTCTTCTTCCACAGAACCGTGAATGACGACGATGTACAGCACCCTATCATCGATATCACGGATGAGCCCGTTGTCCGTGCATCTACAGCACCCACCCCCTCCGATGAGCCCTCACCAGCGACATGTAGCACGTTCAAAGCGGAGGTGCGATGACGTACCCTCCACGTCAGGTATAAAGCGTTCCAGGGTTGTTGGAAGACCAGTAATAGAACCCCAGCCCTCAACGTCTTACGCAACAAGCCCCACAGTAGAGCATTCCGCCAATATACCCCCATGTTTATCATCCGCAGCTGCTCCCCGTTCTGTTGAGTCTGCAGTAATAGGGCCCCAACCCTCAACGTCTTACGCAACCAACCCCACATCAGCTTCTTCAGCCAATATAACCCCTTATTCATCCTCCACAGCAGCTCCCCGTTCTGTTGAGGACGGCATAACATTCGAGTTGGTGCGCACCGCAACCCCAACCTCAGCCTTGACTAGAAATCGGTATATTGTCAGGGTTGATCCTAGATCCATCTATAGCAACGGTATTGAGCACGGATTACGTCGCGTAGTAGAGCGTATTGTAGAGTTTGCCCTTCAGAACTGCGACGAGCGTGAAGTCAGGACGAGGCTGTCCTTCGGATTCGGTTCAGTTGATGGTGATGTAGATGATTTTTGGGTAGTAGTACCATTCAGGCGTTTGGCGGCTGAAGATGTAGAGTATATATTAGGTCGTATAATGCAGGCCTCCCAAAGTAGTATAACCTTCAATATGGATAACTTCACGGTAAATATTGACCGTGTATTCCGTGTTGCGGGTGATAGTGCCACACCTTACACTCTTAACTTCAATTCTCAGGCTATTTACAGACGGCATATAAACGTCGATCGTGGTTGTGGCTTTATAGCAGTATTCTTAGCTCGCATGTTTACTGTACTAAATACAAAATCCGAGCAAATTTGGTTGCCTACGGTCCTGGAGCGTGCCCGTAAACTAGCTGTAGACTGTGAACATGAGTGTGACTGTAATATGGGTCCTGAAGAGCTGAGAATGGTAGAACAGGAAATGAATATTCGTATAGTTGTATTTAGACTGGATGATCGTCGTAGAACTGTGTATGTTTTTAAAAGCTGTGTGAGAGATCGTACAAGGCCCCTACTTATTTTAGGACTGTCAGGTACAACATATCTCCCCATCCGTAATATAAGGTGCCTTTACGCGAGTTATGACAAAAGTCAGAAATATGGACGATATCATGATTTGTGTAAAGGGTGTCTCGAGTTTGCGGATGATATAGTGAAACATTGTAAAGACTGCCACATGGTATGTGAGCAGTATAAAAGCCTCAAATGTGAAAGCCGTGTAGTTAAAACTGAGAAGAGGGATTGTAATGTGTGTAGACGCACATTTTTCAATAATAACTGTTTTGAGTTCCATAAATCAATTGGCACGTGCAGGAAAATGAGAATCTGTGAATGTGGTATGTTTCACATGATGGATAATTGGGGAAAGTTTGAGCACAAATGTGATGAAATTCACTGCTCTACATGCCATGAGAAATATAAGGCGGATGGTGTAAAGCATGTATGTTATATGAAAGACGCCAAGCCTAAAAACAACCCTTGTATAACTGTGTACTACGATATAGAAACATACACGAACGCTGAAACCAAAGAGGTTATTCCACATTTACTTGTAAGCCAGACTATCTGTGATGAGTGTATGGAGATCGAGTGTGATGAGTGTCACAAATGTGGTAAACGGACAAACGTTTTTAAAACGAATGTCCACGATAGTCCTGTAAAACTATTTGTGTCCTATATTGTCAAGTTAGCGGACAAGTTCAAAAAAATGACTGTGTATATTCTCGCCCATAACGGGGCAAAATTTGACACACAGTTCCTTTATAAGGAGTTGCTTGAGCACGAGTCCTCTGAGATATTTACAGGTGATCCATTGAAAAGAGGCAACAAATTAATACAGATGCAAATAAGAGGTAATGTACAATTTAAAGACACTTTATTATTCACACCTTGTAAATTAGCAAAGCTACCCAAGGTGATGGGCGTAGCAGCTGAGTTTCAAAAGGATATTTCCCTTACACATTCCTCACTAGTGAAACTTTAAATTACGTAGGTCTACCTCCACCCAAACATTACTTTAACTATGATTGTATGAGTACAGATGAACGTGAAGATTTTGATCGATACTACAACAGTTTTAATGAACGTAATCCTTATAATATAGCTGATGAATGTGAGCGTTATTGCGTGAATGATGTACGCGTGCTTAGAGTATGTTTCCAGGCCTTTAGAAGGATGTACATATGCGTTTCAAATGCGATCCGCTGCAAGTCGCAACCACCATCGCCTCATTATGTTTTACGGTGTTCAAGAATAACTTCATGCCTAAAGACCTTAGCCATTATCCACAGAAACAACCCCCGCAGTTATGGGCACAAGGCTATTTACTGGCTCATACACCTACAGCAGCAGACAGGTGTATACATAAAGCATGCCCGCAACACGGGGAAGTACCCAATTAATGGCCGTGTTTTTTGGGTTGATGGTCTAAGTGAAAACCGTGTCACTGGCGAGAAGACTGTGTACTCCTTTAACGGTTGCTGGTGGCATGGATGCCCCCGTCCTGAGTGTGGAATCGCAGGAGATATCCACGGTAGATCTCCTGCCGACTGTCTTGCGTGGACGCGCACCCGCGATCAACTTATAGGGTCCCAGTTCACTCACAAAGTCTTGTGGGAGCATGAATATGATGCACGGATGGAGACAGACGGGCGTACCGTGAAGAAATAAACACGATCAAGCGTTCAATGGTACTGGATCCTCTCAAATGCGGTGATAGCTTGTTCGGTGGCGTACAAATCCCTTCAAGCTATACTTTCCCTACGGAGGGTGTGAAACTCCATACTACGATTTCTGTTCTTTATACCCCTACGTGATGAAGAACAATCCGTACCCCGTGGTGCGCCTGAAAAAATGGTGGGCCTAGCCTACCCTCCATCAACGAGTTTTCAAGAAATTTGAATGGTCGCTACTTTGGCTCTTTCTTTCGTAGACGTGCTCCCCCTCGCGATTTATGGATGCCGATCTTACCCGTCGTTATAGATCACAAACTCATGTTTCCCTTGTGAAGTGCGCGGAAGAGAACAATGGTGATTGTGGCCATACACCCCACCAGCGTAAGATCAGAGGTGTATACACAAGCCCTGAGCTGGCCCTAGCCGTTCGCCATGGGTATAGAATAATGAAGATACATGAGATGTGGAGATTTCAGAAGCTACCCAACCTTTTCACATCGTATATAAACGCATTTTTGAAGAATAAGGTTGAGGCGTCAGGATATCCGCGAGGGGTTGAAACCGAAGAAGAAAAAACGTCTTATATTCAGCGGTATACAGGGAATACAACTTGATCGTGCCCAAATTGTAAAGAATCCTGGCAAGCGCTTTACTGCAAAATTGTGTCTAAACAGTCTTTGAGGAAAATTTGCACAGAATACTGGTAAAGGGAACGTTCATTTGGCGCAAAGTTATATTGAAGTGTGGGATTACGCCAACGCATTCGATAAAGAGGTCATGGAGATTGTGATTGTAGGTAATACTTACATAATAAAGTACAACAATACTGAATTGGCCACAGATACCTCACGGGTTACAACATTCCTGTAGCCAGCTTCACAACAGCCTACGCGCGCATCAAACTTTGGGGCCTATTGCATTCTCTTGGGCGGCGGGTTTTGTATGCCGATACAGATAGCGTGATATTCACAGCGAGGAGGGGTGAATACATGCCTGCTATTGGGGAGTTCCTCGGTGCTAACTGACGAGATCAAGGATGAGTATGGGGACAACGCATACGCCGACTCGTTTGTGTCAACAGGGCCAAAAACCTATGGGGTACGGGTGAGGATAGGGGATGAAACGAAGTAAATCGTGAAGGCTAAGGGTATCACGCTTAACCAAGCGAATCGGCGGGTCGTCAATTTTGATTCGCTGAAGGAGTTAGTGTGCTTGGAAGATGATGATGAGGGTGGTCGTCCGCCCCAACTGACTGTAGGCACCCACAATTGTGTCTAAACAGTCTTTGAGGAAAATTTGCACAGAATACTGGTAAAGGGAACGTTCATTTGGCGCAAAGTTATATTGAAGTGTGGGATTACGCCAACGCATTCGATAAAGAGGTCATGGAGATTGTGATTGTAGGTAATACTTACATAATAAAGTACAACAATACTGAATTCGCCACAGATACCTCACTGGTTACGAACATTCCTGTAGCCAGCTTCAGAACAGCCTACGCGCGCATCAAACTTTGGGGCCTATTGCATTCTCTTGGTCGGCGGGTTTTGTATGCTGATACAGATAGCGTGATATTCACAGTAAGGAGGGGTGAATACATGTCTGCTATTGGAGAGTTCCTCGGTGAACTAACTGACGAGATCAAGGATGAGTATGGGAACAACGCATACGCCGACTCGTTTGTGTCAACAGGGCCAAAAACCTATGGGGTACGGGTGAGGATAGGGGATGAAACGAAGTAAATCGTGAAGGCTAAGGGTATCACGCTTAACCAAGCGAATCGGCGGGTCGTCAATTTTGATTCGCTGAAGGAGTTAGTGTGCTTGGAAGATGATGATGAGGGTGGTCGTCCGCCCCAACTGACTGTAGGCACCCACAATTTTCGGGCGCAGAAGCTGGGGGGCGTGAAGGAACTTAGGGGTACAAAGGTGTGCCGTAACACCTATGACACCGTGCCCTTTGGATACCATAATCTTTGATATGTCTATTGCAAACTTATTTATTACACGTATTTATAAATATGTACATCCTGATTATTTCGTTTATTAAATAAATCGTATTTCAACTAGCGTTTCACTTTGCGCGTGTGCCTATGTACAGTAAAAGTTAAGCCCCGCCCACTGTACGGGGTGAATCATGCCGCAACCTGAGCAGGCCTCTTGCACCGCGTTCTCAGTTGACCTCTGTATACCCTTGAGCTCAGACGTGTATTCTCTCGCATAGAAGAAAAATAGTAATGGCTACCTTTAATATCGCGTGTTCAACATTTATGAAATGGTATTCTGCTAAGTGCGTAGATGTAGTGGACACTGAAAAATTCCATATTCCCGCCTCTTTTGCCTCTTTTAAGGCTGTATTGAATCGTGCGAAGGATCATGATATTCAAATACTCTACGGATATTCTGGCGAGGGGGTTGTAGGATTTCGCGGTACAGGCGATGTACTGAAGTATGTTATAGAACTAAGCTTTATGAAGGCTCACATATACCGCGCAGTAGAAGAAGCAACACGATTAGAAGATAAACAACAGTTATGGGTAGTGAGTCTTGTGGATGAGTGGTGTGATAAGCGGTATTATATCATGTTACACCGTACCGATTACTCGTACCCTACGGCTGAAAATGTAAATCTTGTCATCATGGAGAATCTTAAGTATTTTTACCACTACATTAATATATATCATGATGAGGTTTGTAGTGAGGTTGTGGCTAAAGGTTTGTATGAGTTTTTAACAGATTTTAGAGATGAGTATCGCCTGTTACATAAAAAGGATAACTATGAACATATGTTTCTCTCTAATAGCGCACCGGAATGTGAAGATGTTTAGAAGATAAAACATTTAAAAATGTGTTTAGTTCATGAAAATTACACTGAAGGAAAATGTTTGGTGCGTATTCGGGGAAGTGGTAGCGATAAAACATTAAAACAGAAATTAATTCTTGTATCGGAAAATTTCTCAAGACACCTGCCCAATATAATGGGATACAACGATTCATGTTGGGTCAGCGCCGTACACGTTTCATTAGATTATGGTGTGACTCACTCCTCACGGAGCATACGAGTTCGAACAAACCCATTCACGTTTCATCAGGGTGATTCACCCCGCCCTTCGAGCCGATCCTGCCTGCCTACCGCCTGTGGCTCATAGTCATCTCAGAGCTTGCACTGAGTGGACGTGCCATTGTCATCTCAGAGCTTAAACCGATTGGACGTGCGAATACGATGGAACTCCCTTTGAAAAGCATTCTCAACGCCTCGTACGACGTCTCCGTGACGAAGTCGTTGCGCGTGTTCAGGCGAGAAACCGGCACCATTAACTGTGTGCTTGAAACGATCTGCAGGCATGCGAGCAAACGCAACGTTATTTATTTAAGTCTTGAGGAAATGCATAAAATCTTCGTGGTAGTTGAGAGGTGGGCTGAGGACCGTTATAAAATACCAGCTGACGTAGATACAATAAGAGAGATGATTAGTGACGCCTCCTCATATACCATTGTTTGTACATTGAGTGTAAATAACGAACAGCCATACATTGATATACGACTGATGTGGAAGAACACAGCTGATAATGACGTTCTTGTTCCTACACGAAACCGTTTCATTCTCGACAGAATGTTTGAGATCGTCGGATTCCGTAAGCTGAAGCCTATATTAGATGCGCGTGTTACGGATATGATTTATTTTGACACGGTTCTTGAATACGCTTACACCGCTCTGCTCGACGGATTTGTTGAATGTAGGAATGAACAGGTGGAGAACGGTCTAGATCTGGATGCATATTTAAAAGGTTTAGATTCTTCGAAATATCCTGAGCTTTGGTACAAAGCGCTTGAAAGGTACAGAGCTGAGCTCGCCTACACTGTTCACCCTGAAGAGCTGTACCTCTATACAGTGGATAGGTGTCGTTACGATTTGGTAGAATATTTCCAATCCCGTTATGCCGAGTGAAGAGTTCACGATTGAAAAGTTCGGGACGTTAAGAAAAATTCCCCGATTGGAAAGGCATGATTATAAACTTGTATTTAATGTTATGGTTAACGATGACATTTTTGTGCGTGCTTTTGATTGTGTTCTAGCCGTGCTTAAAGATAACTTGCACGCCGAGTGAAAAGTGGGGACAAAAATAGTATTGAACGGTATGAAAGCCATTTATATCGAGTATAGACCGCCGCATCAGTTAAACGGTGAAGTGATGCTTGGACGGTTTTACCACATCGTACAAAATAATGGCGATGTGGATATAGACTCAATCATATGCGAATTTAGCGTTTTGCACCGTGGAACGTAAAGAGAATATATATATTTCCTGTAATAATATGATTATACGTTTTGTATATTTTGAATTTAATTTAATATATATGTATATTTTTTTCTGTACTAATATTTTGATAATACTATGTTTTGTATATTTTCAATATATTTAATAGAACTATGTATTTTTCCTGCACTAATATTTTGATAATACTATGCTTTGTATGATTATATATTTTCCATTCTATTATTTGATCAAATATATGTCCCATTCTATATCTATTAATTCAGTTAAATAAACAGAACGATGTATTGGTGATTTATTTATTCCTTGTACACAATTATATCATTTGGTTTCTAAAGCGGATTTCAGAATAATTAATTAATTGCTATTTGTCAAATTGGTCTTCTAAGCCTGCTAATGGATGAATATATGCTTTAAATAAATAAATAGCGCAATCTGACAACTCAGCTTTCTAGTCCAACTGACGGATGAATATAAGGAATAATTAAATACATGGCGCAATCTGGCAACTCAGCCTTCTAAGCCAACTGGCTGATTATGGGCCTATAAGAGAGCGGCGGGGTGGCTGAAGGACTCATGTGAGGTTGGCGGTCGCCAAGCAAAGATCCTTTCTCTCTTTCTCTCTCTCTCTCTCTGTCTCTCTCTCTGCCCCTTTGGGGGTGAGGCCGTCCCACCTTCTCCCCCAAGAGGCCCCCTTAGGTTAGTATGCCCCCTTGGGGGATTCAGCTTGGAGGATAATTCCAAGTTGCATACCCCTTGCAACCCCATTGCACTCTTGCAACATTACGTAACATTTGCAACATTCCTGCACTCTGGCATTTTGCGGGCATACTACTGGCGCTGATCGAATTGTGGTGAAGGATAAGTGAAACCAGGTCCAGAAGAATGACGCCGGTAGAGTGATGTTTGCTTCCGGCGGAATGAAATTGTAGGTCGCCTCAAGTGTTGATTCACTTCGTGTATTGTTGAACTGTTGCTTCAGGGACTGAGGCCGGCTGAGGTCGAACGGCGCTACGTGAAAGGGGAGATTCACGAGGAGGAGTAACGAGCAGAGTGAGAGCGATTTTTAGTGAACTCTGGCTTATATAGACTCGGAAGACGCGTAGCTTTTCGCGGGTCTTTTTGGGAAAAAACAAGCACCCGTTTGTTTCTCCCTCTTGGAAACCATGTGTGTTTTTCGGTCTCTGATGATTCCCAGATGTTTGCGAACGGTGGAAAAGGAATTTTTCTGATCGGTCTCCACACACACACACACACACCACACACCTATATATATACATATAATATATATATATACTGTATATATATATATATATATATATATATATATATATATATATATATATATATATATATTTTGTTATATGACGTGGTTATATACTTTATATTTAAGGTGTGATTTATACCTTTATCTTAGCCTGTTTTCCTTTAACCACATTATGTAAATTTAACCCAAGGTTATATATATATATATATATATATATATATATATATATATATAATTTAGGGTGTGCCTAAAATTGCAACTTCAAAATTTTGTAACGACCAGGATGTAATTTTTTTGTATTCAGTGCAAAAACATAATGTACAAAATCTTATCAAAATTGAACAGTATTTAGGACTTGCTCAAATATGTTGAACTTTAAATATATTTACCTTTAATTAACATAAACATTTACTTCCAATTAACATAAAAATTTACCTTTAATTAACATAAACATTTACTTTCATTACATAAAAATTTACCTTTAATTTATTTACCTTCAATTAACATAAACATTTACTTTCAATTAACATAAACATTACTTTCAATTAACATAACATTTACTTTCAAGACATAAAAATTTACCTTTAATTTTATTTACCTTTAATTAACATAAACATTTACTTTCAATTAACATAAAAATTTACCTTTAATTAACATAAACATTTACTTTCAATTACATAAAAATTTACCTTTAATTTTATTTACCTTTAATTAACAAACATTTACTTTCAATACATTAACACTTAGCTTTAATCAACATTTTTGACAGCCTCATCAAACTTCTTTCGATGATACTCAACACTGAAGAAGGAACTGTTTCTGTTCCTCGTCACGAGTAAGGCTTTCATTGAAGGATTGCATGAGAGCAACTCCTCGTTCTGCCAATCATTTGTTACTCTAAGAGATGACACAATTGCTTGAGCTTCATTGTAGGGGCATCACTGGACCAGTCTGCGGGGTCTTTACCGAGAAAGGTTTCATCAATTCCAAAATACTAAAGAAGTTTTTAGTTGATTTGTCACAAAGTCAGCCAATGAACATGAAGAAAATTTTTTTATAGGGGGAATCCTCTTTGGAGGCTCTTCGGAACCTTTTTGCACTCTCATGTTATAAATCATGTTTCTCTTCTCTTCATGGGATACTTTATTGTCAAAAAAACTTAGACCTACTGATATCTCAGATAATACCACAAATGTCGTGAGAATGCAGTCAAAGCAACAGTTGAAACTTCTTTGTCAGCGTAGTCTTCAAGTGTTTTTAGAAGCATGAGATCGTTTCTTGGAGCATCACAAGATGACGTACATGTAAACCAATATTTAATGTACACAGTTGTGACGAACAGTGACACTCGTAACAAGTGATCTGCTAACATTCTGACATAGGAGAGGCGGGATCCCCTAATTGCAGTTTGACGGTGCTGAACAGAATATTGTTCTTGGAAAAGGCACATTTTTATGGCATAAATTGCTCGTGCCATCCATCGAACTCGGTGTACTGCTCCAGGTTTACGAAAAATGATGCCTTGGAAGGGAGTACCTCCAAGGAATATAATGGAGAGTTTCTAGAGCTCTTGATAGTCTCCCCGAAGCTGTTTTGACTGCACTGCTGAAGAGCAATGCAATTAGACCTTTTCTCCTTTCTTCTTCTACCATGTTACCAGTATTTATATTGTAGAGTTTTATACTGCGTTTTATCAACATGAGGCCAAGATTCACGGAAATGAGAAAAAACTTCAATATTAGGTGACCTACCAGCATCATGCAGAGAAAATACTTTCTCTAACATAATTTCAAATATGTGATGGCGGCATGCAAGACTCAGCGATCTTTCTCTAATTCTGTTTCAATTTTAAGGCAAACCCCACCTTTCAATCCAGTATTAGTTGGTGCAGTGTCAAAACACAATGCAACTATTCTATTTTCTAGTCCCCATTTTCTTATTTCTGTCAGACAAGCATCAGCAATACCAGAAGCATTCCCAGTATTGAACTTTGGAACAGCAAGTAATTTTGTAATATCTTTACCAGACACTAAAATTGGTAAACGCTCTACAGTCTTCTGAATAGCTCCATATAATCATCCATAATTTTTCCATCCCAGTGGAGAGTAAGGGGTACTTTTGGATCAAAAGATGCTCGAATTTCTGCTGCTAGAGATTCACGATGTTTGTTTCTGGCTCGATGAATTGTTCTGTGCTAATCTGTAACTCACTTCTGGGAGCTCTGAGCAAATTAGATGAAGCCATTGCTGAGAAAACGTGAACAGCATTTCTGCTACTTATTTTTGTTCGATCTAGTGCTGCAGCAACTTCTTGCGTAACAACTTGAACACGACCTCTGTTAGAACACCTAGACAAAACAGCCTTATGAGCAATCTCTTGATCAAAATCAGCATGATCACTTTTATCAGATGATTCTCCTGATGATTCTAATTCTATCGATTCATTAATTGTTGCTGCTGATGATGTATATGCTTCCTGCAAATATTTCTGTTTCTCTTTTTGCCTTTCATATGCTAGTGATCGCTCAATTCTGCTAGCTTCTTTCTTTGAAAGTTTCATGTCTACTCCTATCATTGATCCACGACGGCCTTTTTCTCTTTGACCTTGTAAGAATAAGCGATCTTTCCTCAATCTAATCAAACTCATGGCATCCTGGTGTGCAATATCAAATAAATCATCCAGTGACTCGCCAAAAATATCACGTTTCTTGCTTTCAGTAGATGTTGATCTATTTATGTTTTTTTTGAGTGACTGACATTCTTTATGAAGACGTACAACTCTCTCTCCACGCACATGTAATCAGTTGTTGTAGGTATACGTGCTTTTTCCCGAATCGGCAAATTAAACGAACAGTTTTCTTAACACTTTCCTTCAGACTCATTTGTTTATCAGTATGAAATTAAATAACACTTTTAGTACATCACGCTTGATGGTAACTTTGCAGCACTAAATTTTTCTTCACATTTACCAACTAACCAAATATCACTGTAGCGTCTTGTTTTCATTGCCATTCTTGGTAGACACTAAAAGCAAAAAAACTGAACAATTACTGTGTGTGGCTGAGCAGAAAAAACAGTTTAACACAACCCACCAGCAGTGCTTGAGAACAACGACTGACGTGTCATGTGTGCCAACTGGTGCATAGCTGCTTTCCTTTTTGTTTACGTTTAAACCTGTACAGACGTGTAGAGAATGTGTGACTAATACTTGTTCAGTAGCTCTATAACTCCACTTATGTGAAATACTTATATAAGAAAGAATGCTTTACCAAGAACATAATGTGCAGAACTTGACAAATTACTAAAAACATAGCTAAATACTGTAACATTAAATGCTGTTTGAGCAAGTCCTAAATATTGATGCAGCTCCTTCATTTTTTTGTGTTGCATTTCTACATTAAATTGAACAATAATATACCCTGGTCGTTTAAAAAAAAAAAAAATTAAATTCACTTCTATGTAATTGGCACACCCTAATTATATATATATATATATATATATATATTATATATATATATATATATATATATATATAATATCACTTGTTATATATTCTTATTTGTCTGTCAATCCGTGTAGGGTTATAAAGTGAAAAACTTGTTACAAAAATAATATATTCCTCACGGAATTTGTAAACCAATTACAATGAAAAAAATGAAACTTTTGTCAATAATGAAAATTTGTTGAAGAATTTCACTTGATAATAAGACAAGTAAAATGCACAAGCAATTTAAATTTGACTGTTATACAAGTTTAATCTACAATTGGTTAAATTTAACCCTTTAACGCCGGAACTGTTTGTAGGGTTAAGTTATGAATACGTGTATTTGAAATGTTACCAATATGTAGCAGTCGTCCTTTTAGGGTTAAATTTAACTGAATACACCCGTATTGTAATATGCAAGACCATTAAAATGAATGGACCAATAACAATTTAAGTTACAATCATAGGCCTGCTTGGCCCTCTACCACATTGGCTAACATACATAATGCGAATAAAATAAATGAATTTTGTATTACTTGAATTACAATTAGAACCACTTATCTACCAGATAGATCTTCTTAGATCGAATTAGCAGTTATAAATAACGTACAGTGGGAATAACACGGTTAGTTACCCTACGAACTCGGTACCCGTTTTCTTTCTCCGGAAAATAGGGTAGACTATTTTTTGTCTTTTACAGACGCGAATTTTTCGTTTCACTTACTTTAGCCACACATTCGCTTTAACCCTAAAAGGACGACGCTACATATGGGTAACCTTTCAAATACACGCATTCATAACTTAACCCTACAAACAATTCTGGCGTTAAAGGGTTAAGAGTGATTTACGCGTTCGGTCTGTTTTCTATACTCTTGTAGAGAAGACAATTTTAGTTTGGCGAGTAATTCACCCAAAACTAGAAGAACGATTTCGCTTCTAAGTGCCCCACGCGGTTTGAATTTACCATTTCGGCAAAATATATGCATATTTATATACTTGAGCAAACTTCCACTAAGAACTCGTTTTTTGTTCTTAAAAAGGAGAGATAAATTTAATTTCCTTATTCAAAATTCAACACAGGTTTTGTGAGAGAACATTCGTTCAACAAGCATCAAGACGCACGAACCCTGCGTATTCCTCTTTGTTTCATTTGGGCATCCTCCGCTTCCAATTTTATATTTTTTAATAAAGACATTAATCCCATCTTTAGCTAATATAATTTTATGTTACGTTATTTGCCAATAGGTAAAGCGTAACTTGATATAAATTTCATTATCGTTCCCTGTTTTAATAAAATTTGATTTATATATACGACAACTCCCTTTTTATTCGGCCTATCACCACCTGTTGCCGAGCAAGGCTGCCAGGCGTAGGATTTCGTACATACCCCAATAAGATTCTCTTTCTGATTTATCTTATTTTTAAGAATTATATTATTAACCTTTCAGAAGGTGTAATTTTATCATGCCATTAAACTTGTTAATAATGTAACACTCTAATTCTAACGGAATTTTCCCGTTTTATACATAAATGACTACGACTCGGCGTTCCATTTTCGAACGTCCTCACGAACCGAGGCAAATAATCATGGCTACGTTTTGTTTAAAAATGTAATTTTTACATTAGTTATTTTCTTAGTTTCTGGGTAACCTTCATATGGTATTTTTATCCAGAATTAAACAGACAATTGAATTTATGTCCTTTTTCCTAAATTACATGAGTATTTAACATGCATATGTTTTAACTTCCATATACTAAAGAATTTCCAAATTGTTTCGTTTACACCCGAACCTATACAGAAAAGCCCAGCGCCATTTTTGACGAATACAATTCTTCGTTTGAGCTTGGCTTTCAGTTTGGTATTTACACATACATTTCATTCTGTTTGCATGATCAATTTTGTTTGTGAGTTAATTTATAACCAGTAATTAATTAACCTTCTTACATTATTCCCATACATAACAATGTATGTATATATATATATATATCAGGAGTGAGAAACTGATATCTATATCGGTTGGAGTTTCGATTTCAGTTTTTGCTAAAGCAAAATATCAATTTCGATTTCGATTTCAATTATTCAAAGTTTTTTCAGTCTCATTTTTGTATCGACATCTTATTTGCTACAGTAATCTCAGATATTGAATATATATATATATATATATATATACCGTATATAGCCTATTTTCCTTGTGATGCCTTCTAATTATATTAATCTGATTTTGTATCATATTCTAATCGCAGATGATATTTTGTGTCAGTAACCTTTTTATAAAATATCAAAATTATATATATATATATATATATATATTTTTTTTTTTTGTGTCTGAATGTTTTTTCTGAGTTCTTATCTTGACCAGGTCAAAATTCCTTCTTTTTAATCTTAATTCTTAATTCTTTTAAAAAATCTATGTTTTAAAGAATTAAGAATGAACTTATTTAGATTAAAAAAGAAGAGAAACTTATTTTTTTTAAGTATTCAACAAATCCTCTTTTTATTTTATAAAACTTAAATAAGCAATAGCGATTTTGGTTTCAATTTTAAGTTTTCATTTTATTTTATTTCCCTTTCAGTTTTGATTTCACTTTTATTAAAAATCAGTTTTTTTAAGTTTATCGATTCCAGTTCATATCGACTCACCACCACTGATATATATATATATATATATATATATATATATATATATATATATATATATACACAAAAGCTGGTTTCTGCCTGCCTGAAATCAACTTTTTCCTTATAAAGTTTTTCCTTTGAAGTTTTCATATTTTCTTCCCAATGATTTCACGTTAATATTACTGCTTCAAATCTTTCTCTAAACATATACTGTATATACGAGGGCCACTCAATATATTTTGCCTCACCTTATTTTCATTACAAGTTTCTTTATGAGTTCCAAAAATTTTGACACAAGTAGTTACATACCTTTTTTACAAGTTTTTATTTTCCACATAGTCTCTATTCTTTTCTACGACTTTCCTCCACCTCCAAACAAGGGCGTTTATTCGTTGCTGGTAAAAGTCCACTGGGTTCCGCTGGAGACACCTTTTAACCTCCTCAACAACCTCATCGTCACTCTGAAACTTTCTTCCACGAATAGCATCCTTCATTGGCCCAAACAAATGGAAGTCTGAAGGTGCCAGATCCGGGCTCTATGGAGGGTGGGGTAACACAGTCAAGCGCATTTTTGTGATGGCCTCTCTTGTTTGCAAACTGTTGTGTGGTGTTGTATTATCGTGCAAAAGAAGGACGTCTTCCAGTTTTCTCTCCGGTCGAACTCGCTTCATACGCCTCTGAAGTCTCTGTAGGGTAGCAATATATGCCTCTGAGTTGATTGTTTCTCCTTTCTTCATAATGTTCACCAGAATCACCCCTTTCATGTCCTAGAAGATGGTGGCCATAACCTTTCCTGCAATGGGAGCCATTTTGAACTTTTTCTTGCGTGGGGAGTCTGCGTGATGTCATTCCATGGATTGACGTTTTGTTTCAGGTTCAAAGTGGTGTACCCAAGTCTCATCCCGAGTCTCAATTCGTGGAAGGAAGTCATCCCCTTGTGACGCGCCGATTTGATCGAATGATGCTGTTAGCACGTTGCGTTGCACAGTGTGAGATGTCACAACCGATGCTGGGCGACCGCTGCGTGGCTCATCATCGAGGCTGGCTCTCCCTCTCTCCGATGATCTCACACGTTTAGACCAGCGTCCAACTGTGCTTCGATCAACAACAGCATCTCCGTAAACGTTTTGTAGACGCTTATGAATATTTCCAACTGTTTCCTTCTCTGCGGTTAAGAACTCGATAACAGGTTTCTGTTTACGACGCACATCACTGTCAGACGCCATTTTCGAAACTGCGTTAACCATCGGTTTTATACAAGGGCGTTTAAAAGCGGTTTTATACAAGGAGGGGAGGTTCAAACTAGAAAAATTCGGTTATGCGAAGCGCAGAAAGTTCAAACTTACGGCCCAAAAGACATTTCAGCCCCATGGCCTATTATTTAGCTAAGAAAAAAGGGTGGGGGCAAAATATATTGAGTGCCCCTAGTATTTATTTACATGGCTTGACAGGTATTCATCTCTCTCTCTCTCTCTCTCTCTCTCTCTCTCTCTCTCTCTCTCTCTCTCTCTCTCTCTTCTATATATATATATATATATATATACACCATACCTTACAACCTTACAAATGTTTCGCGCGATGATTTCTCATTTCGCGAAGGTCAAGCTTGTCGCCCCTCCTCTCGAGTTGGCCTGGTGAAGTAGTGAGTTGGATTCTTGCGCTCTCCACCTCACATAGCCAGGTACGCCCGGCTCATCGGGGATTGTTCTGAGCCAGGCGTCTAGTCTTCTTTTGAAGATTTCCACTGCAACTCCCTCCTTGTTTCGTAGGTCTTTGGGCAACTGATTAAACAGTTTTGGTTCTCTCACTACAAAACTATTTTCTTTCAGGGTTAAGGATGTTCCCTCTCTCGCCTTCAATTTGGGAATACGACACAGTCTACCGTTTCTACTTTCCACCGTTGTTTGGGGGGTTATAGGGTTCAGAGTAAGATTAGGGACTAGTTTCTCCATTATTTTCCCGCGTGTAAATAATGGTGTATCTCTCTCTTCTCCTTTCCAGTGAATATAGGTCTAGTTCGCTTAACCTTTCCCAGTAATTTAGTTCTTTTCACCCATTGATCTTGGCTGTGAAGCTTCTCTGGATCCCTTCCAACTGTCTAATGTCTTCTTTTTTATATGGGGATGTTAGGACCGAGCAGTATTCCAATTTGGGTATTATCAAGGTTTTCAGTAGAGGGATCATTACATTCCTATCTCTTCGTTTAAAGGTTATCAATATCTGACCCGTTATTCTCTTTGCTCTGTTTACTGCTATCTTATTTTGTGTTTCAAATTTATCATCATCTGTCATTACAATCCCTAAATCTTTTGCTCTGGAATTTCTCTGAATTTTTGTCCATTTGGTGTATAATATTCCACGGATTTTAGGTCTTCTCTTTTTCCGTACCGTAATAGCTGAAATTTCTCGGTGTTAAACTTCATATTGTTGTCTTCCGTCCACTTGTAGATTCTGTTTATGTCGGTTTGTAGAGATCCTATGTCTTCTGGGTTTCTTATTTTTCTACTGATCTTTGTGTCATCCGCAAAGGATGTTACTGTGCTGTCTCTGGTAACGTCCTCATCTATGTCAGTTAGTATGATTATGAAGAGTCGTGGAGCTAATACTGTTCCTTGTGGTGCTGAGCTGAGGACCTCTGATTCTGATGAAGATACTCCTTGTACTGTAACGACTTGCCGCCGCTCACTAAGGAAATTATATATCCATTTCCCTACTTTTCCTGTTATTCCCATATATTTCAGTTTATATATTGATTCCGTGGTCACACTTGTCGAACGCTTTAACAAAGTCTGTGTATAGTACATTATAGTTTTCATTACTTTCAAGTAAATCAATAATGTTGTTGTAGTGTTCCATTAGTTGTGATAGGCATATATATATATATATATATATATATATATATATAATATATATATATATATATATATATATATATATATATATATACATATATATATATATATATATACATACAGACGGTCAGCGGCAGGGCGGCCTTTTTCTCTCATAGATTTGATACGAGAAAGCATTAAAATACAGTTTTCAACAAGAAATTTCCTCACTCCTAATTTTTTTGTTTTCAATTTCAATTTCAGGGTTTTCCACGTCTCAAAATTATTTGTTTGCCATAAAAATCTATTTAAATTAAATTTTAATTTTAATTCACGGTTCATATTAAATTTTTTGTATTTTGTGTATTTCTGTTTTGTTCAATACTGTACATTTGTAATAATACGAGTAAATATGTGCATACTGCCCTATATTTATTTTGTAAAGTATTATTTTATTTACCAAATGTTATGTTAAAGTTTTTTCCAAAAGTAAATACTTAATTTTTATTTTATTTTTCAGTCTTTCTTTTTAGTTTCCAAAGACTTAATTTTTAGTTTTATAACTTAGAAAATCAGCAAAATATTTTATGAATGGGATAAAGAAAGAAATATGAAGCTGAATCGTTTAATGCTCAAAAAAGCCAATACAGATTACAAAGCAAAACTTTACAAAGCAATACAAAAAATGTACAAAAAAATAAAGTCCAATGAAGGAACATTTGTACAATTGAAAATTACAATACATTCAAATACATATTTACAATCTTGATTTAGTCTTCTTCGTCAGAATCATCCAAGTTAATATAAACTGGAGCTGCTGCTGCTATCTCTGAAGATTCTCTTTCATCAGCCGCGTGAAGAGGTTCTTAATTTTCGTGTTTTCTTCTCTTTAGCCATGTGCGGATTCCCTTCCTGTTTATCAAGATACTTCGCCACTCAGCCTATATAAATTCAGGGAAATGTTCTATAAACAATATGGAATTAAGAGGGACTTCCGTCTCAATTTCTAATGCCACTGTATCTGATGAGAGGTATAGTGGAAATCGACACCAAAACAGCTTTAAATTGAGCAGGAATATATCTTTATAGCTAAACAATAGAGGCTTCAAGTTGAAGTAAAGAGTTTGTGCAAACGATCATTTTCCGATACGAACGACATTTAATGTTAAACAAACACTTTACTACCATTATTGCAGTTACTTTATGAATATGTAAATAAAGCAATTCTTTGAATGGAAATTGAGAAAATTTTCATTTTTTTAATCGAGTTGAAGGTCGAAAAAGATCCTCAAAAACATATTTTTACTACGACTTTTGGACGGATATGAGTTTTTTAGAGTCGCTGGAGTTAGTTCTGAGTTTCTCAAGAAATTTTTTATTTTCACCCCTGCTGGATTGTCCGGAATAGCCCCAACCGCCGTCTAATTCAACAGCAATTTTGGCCACGAGGCTACTAAGAAAGCCGAAAAACGAAAAACGGACCGCCGCTGACTGATTATATATTATATAGGGTGGATCGATTTTACATTTTTTTCGATTTCCATATTCTAATAGAGACAAAAACTTGCGCATGCATGAGAAAATAGCCTCTGCAAAATCTTAGCTTAATAGGTAATCATCTTCTGCCCCCGGCAGAGCGATGAAAATCATATTTTAGTAGTCAAAAACGTATTTTTCTTATAATTTTTAAAATATTTCAATATGCATCAAAATTATTCCTAATAACTATAAAGTCGATGAAAAAGACCTCATATGATCGTTTTTCCAAGCGCGTTGTCCTACGTTAATAGCTTTTGCCCCCGGCAACAACGTCAAATGTTGAAAAAATAGGTAATTTATATACATATATTCAGATCGGCTCTTTGTCTTAAATAATGCATTTATATATTTCCCATAGCATTTATATCGTTGCTTAGGCATGAAATAACACACACGCAAAATTTTATGACTCTAGAGTAATATCTTCTGTCCCCGAGAAAAGTCTAAATGTGGATTATAATTACGTTAATGCGATGTTATAAGTACGATAAGTACTAAGTACAGCTCCTCGCTTGCTAATTTTATAAAATTAGCAACCCAGAACTCACCACGAGGAGGTGGCTGTACGTCGAGTTCAACCCTATCCAGCCCCAACCACCCTTCCTTTGGCTGCATGTCGATTTACATACGGTAATCTTTCTTAGAATCAAATCGTGGAATTTTTGTTCGGGAGTGAAGACGGGAGCGGATGAATCCGTCCCTCTCTTCTATTCCACTTACACTGGCAGAGGCTTCGGTTACTAATTTGATGAGTCTCTCGACCGCTTGAGTATGACAAGGGAATAGTGGGATCAGTCCATCAGGCTGGTCTCCCGTCTCAACAAACTCTTTTATTCGGGTATCAGGTATTGTTTTTGTAACGGGGGGTTCGGTCACCTCAGCCGTTTGCCAGTTGATCATTTCGTAATAGTTTTGACTATCGTAGAGCAGCTCAGGCATGGCGAAGGCTCGAATTTCCCCCGCTGGTGATTGTTTTGATCGTGCTTTTAATATTCTTCTCCATCCCAATTCTCTTATGTGTTGCTCATCGGCATGTAGCATGGAGATCAAAATATTTTCTGGGTGAGCAAAGAAAGAATTTCTACGGAGGACTTTGTTGGCGATTGTCTTAGATCTTTGAGGCATGGCATGGTCTGAGAGAGACGCATCATTTCGAAAAAATGTTTTGCGCCCTCAGTGAAACTGGAGTTTTTCTTTATCTTAAACCAAATTGGTGCGTAAACTGTCATAATGAATCGCACAATTTCGTTGAAGGTGCTGGAGGGTTCACTGGTTGAAACATAGAGGCGCAGAAATCTATTTGCTGTTGTCAGCCACCTGGAATGCGCCATCTTACCTGGATTTCGAGCCGCGAGAGCTGAAGAGCAGCTACCGCTCGACACTGCTCTGTAGATGCCTAACAAATATTTCTGTTCAGTGCTCGACTCGGCATCATCTATGTCAATGTCGGGAGATAGAATGGCATCGAATTCTGTAATTGGAAGTTTTTCGCAGTCGTTCAGTTGTTTTCCAACTGGTCCAGTAAAGCCCATTGGCCCAGTTGTTTTGCCGTCCAAGTCTTGAAGGAGGTGTCGCAGTGATATGAGGTCTTTTTCATCGACTTTATAGTTATTAGGAATAATTTTGATGCATATTGAAATATTTAAAAAATTATAAGAAAAATACGTTTTTGACTACTAAAATATGATTTTCATCGCTCTGCCGGGGGCAGAAGATGATTACCTATTAAGCTAAGATTTTGCAGAGGCTATTTTCTCATGCATGCGGAAGTTTGTGTCTATTAGAATATGGAAATCGAAAAAAATGTAAAATCGATCCACCCTACCGGGCTGAGTATATATATATATATATATACACACAGTATATATATATATATATATATATATATATATATATATATATATATATATATTTGTGTGTGTGTGTGTGTGTGTGTGTGTGTGAGAGAGAGAGAGAGAGAGAGAGAAATAATATATTACTCGAATTCTTATAAGAATCTTTAACAGGGACGAAAGAAGTTACAAAGATTATAAGGAAACGTTGGTTTCTTAATTTGATTTATATCCCTTCTCATATATGTGTATATATATATATATATATATATATATATATATATATATATATATATATATATAATATAGAATCCCTCTTCATGGTTATAATGCATTATTTAAATATATGACAATGATTAGATTAGAAGAGAAGAGTAGTATGACCGCAAATGAATTGCAATGTTGATCAAATGTTGCAAAGGGAGAGGAGAGTTGGCGCCCATGGGGGGAGGGGTATGCAAGCAAGGGGGAAGGTGTTTAACCCCAAGCTGCATGAAGGGGTGAGAGGGGGTTGGTCAGGGAGAATGACCTCCCCCCAAAAGGTGTACCCTAACCTGACCTAGGAAGGTAACCTAAGAGAGAGAGAGGAGAAAGGAGGCGAGAAGAACTTTTCGCTGCATATCTTATCGCATACTAAAGCTATTGGCAGCCTCAGTTGGCTTAATGTGGCTTAGAAGTCTTAATCTGGCTTAGAAGGCTTAATCAGAAGGGTTGCGTGTATATATATATATATATATATATATATTAATGTAGAGAGTAGATGATCATGCTGGCCTGAGCCCCACAAGCAAAAAAATATTGAGTTAAACACACACACACACTTTGTATATAAATAGATGTATGTAAGAAGAATTGTTGTATCCCCATAGCAAAATATATATACCTTTCTTACAATAACTACCGCACAACCCCAAAATACATGTGCCATTCTTAGACTACCTCGCAATCAACCATCAGCACAACACCACCACCAACAAACCGACAAGGTCTCTAAAAACGACCGAATTAATAGACAAAGCTATAAAGCATAAACAAATGCATTTATGGGACCAGAGTAGACAAGGTCTTAAAAAACAGCGACGCCAATAGTTTATCCTATTGGGTTTCTCATAGTAGAAAACCACCACGAGACCAATGTGATGATGGGTAAGCGCTCTTTTAAACAAAAAATCGAATATGATAAACCAAATTTAATACAAAAACAAATTTCCACATTAATATAAAAATTTATCTTTAAACTATAACAAAAAAAGATTAATATAATTTTTAAACAAAATAGATTTTAAATTAGGACTAACTATTTCATTTTTTCGTCTTTAACAATTAGGGAATTATCCAAACAACGAGTTATTTAAAACGAATTTTCACCTTAATACACAAATTTATCTTTTAATCATATAAAATAATTTAAAACAGCACTTACCGTTAAAATATCTTATTTTCCACAGTAATGTTTAGAAGGCAGTATATATATATATATATATATATATATATATATTTATAAGCAAACAACCACAGGGAAAAGGAAAAGAAAACACGAAGTCCGAGCGCTTTCGTGATATATTCACATCTTCAAGGAGAAACAAAAAATATATGGCGATGGGAAACCCTCTCTCCCCCATTTTAAGTAACTTATATATGGAGTTTTTTGAAAGTAAGTTATTAAGGAAGATTCTGCCAAATTATGTTCCATGGTTTAGATATGTAGATGATGTTCTTTGTCTTTGGCCAGTGACTTTAAATCTCAATGAATTCTTACCCAAACTTAATAATTTAACTCCCTCTATCAATTTTACAGTTGAAATAGAAAAAGATTCTTCGATCCCTTTTTTAGATGTTTTAATATATAGGTCTGGAAAAAAGTTTAAGTACAATATTTACAGAAAACCCACTAATAATTGTTCCTATATACATTACACTGGTCAACACTCATTTTATTGCCAATCATATTAGAGTGATTTTGGGGTAACTTTGTGGTGCTGATTCCGAATATGACATCGGTTTTGCTAGATTGGCTTTAATTTATGAGATAATTGGTACCCCATTGAAACACGTAAAAATGCAAAAAATTTAATGTTCAGGCGGAGCCTACTTACAAATCGCATTGAAATTGTCTCAAATCATACAAAAGTAAACACATGAAATACATAATGGCATTTTATTCGATCTCACCATCTAGAATGTTCCGGTAGTTTCCCATATGCACGCGTTATGGTTACGTTTCCTATTAATTGAGGGTATTCATTATCTCAAGAACTAGAGCCAAATCGGAAAAACTACTTTCATTTTGGAATTCAGCAACCCCAAAATACCCTAAATTCGTACGAATTTCCTTGGCAACGAAAAAAAAATGTTTTTTTGTTGACCTGTGTTATTATTCTAATCACCACATTAACGTAAAACGATCCGTTCTTTCTACTTTGTTCCTAAGAGGCCTACGAATTTGTAGCCCAGAGTTCATTGACGACGAAATTAGTAAAATATACAAAATTGCGTTTGATTTAAAATACCCAAAGAATTGCATAGATAAGTCCTTAAAAATGGCAAAGAAAACCTTCTACGAAGTAAAGGACAAGATTCCTTATAACACAAAAAATGTTTTAGTGTTACCATTCAGAGAAAATTTCCTTGATCTGCCGAATCTGCTGAGGACTTTTAACGTAAATATTGCGTTCAAAAATTTAGATGTAATTAAGAATTCAATGATTAAAAACTCTCCTTTAAGTGAACAGGGTTGTGTATATAAAATCTCATGCACAATATGTAATAAATTTTACATTGGCCAAACTGGTAAGACCCTTGAGTTACGTATTAAGCAGCATCAATACAGTATAAGAAGTGGCCAGGAATCTAACGCCATTTTCATTCACGTAAGAGATACTAATCATCCCATTGACTGGAAAAATGCTTCCAAATTAAGGTTTAGTAAATCTATTGTTAGCAGAAATATACTTGAATCAAGTGTGATCAAGAATAATGCGGACTTGGTCCTTAATATTAGCCCTGGGCTGTATAAATTAGACTCGTGCATTGTTAGAAAGTTGGCGAAGGGCCTATTGTTTTCTTGACCACATTCTTGCCCCTTAACGGTTTGCCTTGGTTAAATAAATAAATATTATTTTAAGAACTGTTAACATTCTTATGTGTCCATTTTAATTGTAATATTTCTTTCGTATATAATCTTTGGGTGCTGTGTGGTTTATTGGACTTTTCAACTGGTTGGCTATTGGGAAAACAATTTTTTCAGACTGTTTGTAGAAATTTTTAGAATATTCTGTAAGACGATGGCACCATTCCCTTTGTTTTCATTAAATTCTTGCCACTTAATTGCCTGCTTTAATTAAATACTAGTTCTAATAACCGTTATAATAATTTTTGTTCTCTGTACTGTTTTTTTTTTGTCTAATTTCTTCTATATAGTTATTTTATATTTAGTAATTTAGCGGCCTACAGATTATGTTATCTATTGAAAAAATCTTTGGAGGGTTTTATGGTCTTTAATTCTTTAATTTGAGTTGCCGATTGGGAATTTTTTTTTTGCTTGTGTATTTAACTCATTTACTTTGTAATCTCCGTCTATTTTTTGTTTCTCCTTGAAGATGTGAATATATCACGAAAGCGCTCGGACTTCGTGTTTCCTTTTCCTTTTCCCTGTGGTTGTTTGCTTATTAATAAGATCACGTGTTATTCTGTGATTTTAGTGCATATATATATATATATATATACACACACATTTATATATATATATATATATATATATATATATATATATATATATATATTATTTATTTATTTATTTAGCCGAGGCAATCCACAACAATAGTTGCCAGATTCCGCTATTTATTTAATTTTTATACCAAATGATTTCTCCACTTCAAGCAACACTCTTTACATGGATTTATTCAAAACAGCGAGTTATTTAAAACAAATTTTCACCTTAATATAACTTAGATATTTTGCGCCTTTCACAATTCAATAAATGGAATTAATATGATTTACTCTAAATAATTTTTCTCTTCAACATTACTGCATTATTTTTAATGTAATTTTAAAACAGCTTTTGTATCATATTAAATCTTATTATTCACGGATTAAAGTAAATTTCCTTCAGTGCAATTCTCGAATTAAACAATGCCTTGAGGATTTGATTCCATTAATACAGTGTATTGTCAGAAACACATTTAAAAACATAGAAGATTGGGTCCTATCCAGCAATAAAGAATTGTGAAATGCTTCGATATATATATATATATATATATATATATATATATAAATATATATACTGCTCTACCAAGATGAAAACATGAGTATACGGAATTGGAACGAGGTTAACGAAGTATATATGGGATGAATTTTATAACTGAACACGTGAAGTGAATGAATGATGCAAACCCACAAGAAAAAAATTATTCCAAGGCCTTTTCAGGAACTATATTGTTAAATTAATTTAAAAAATAGTCCCCTAAACATTGTAAAATGTACATTAAGGTCATATATCAAACAGTTGTGAACAAACCTCAAGCAGTAGGTTGTGACCCTAACAAGGTTGCTGAAGTCAGAATAATCTTCATAATTAGTGATTCGTTCAATCTTCTCATTTGAAAAGGTTAAATTTAATGTCAGGTGAACTTGTTCCACAGGCCAATGATCTGTGTTACATATTCACTTAGACCCCATGAACCAAGCTTTCATTGACCTCAACATCTTGTAGGATAAATCACTGGCCAGAAATAAATAAATATTTTAAGCATGCTTTATAAAAGTTCTTAACAGCAGCTAGCTGAATAGGCTAGGCTGGCAATTATGGAGCCTGTGGCATTTCCCTGACCACACTGTGCTTAGTAAAACAGTGTCTGTTTAAACTACATTGTCACACATCATTCCGAAAATATGAATCACTAGGGCCTATCCATCATCCCTATAGAAACTTATTCACTGTAGAAAATTATTAAAAATTGAATTCTTCATATAGCAATAGTGCCATCGGGTGATAAACTAAATGAAATTTCGAGTATCTGGTGCTTTGACCATGACATGACATTCTAATTCTGATTTACTACAGTGAGAACAGAAGCCACAAATATATATATATATATATATATATATATCATATTACTCAGTCAGATTAATTTAAACAAACACCAACACTAGGGGCAAAAATAATAATAATAATAAAGCATTCAAATCTCTCTCTCTCTCTGTCTCCCCTCTCTCTCTCTTCTCTCTCTCTCTCTCTCTATCTCTCTCTCTCTCTCTCCCCCCTTCCTCTCTCCTATCCTGCGCATGGTAGATTCGACTATCATAGAAATTTCTAAGGGTTGTATAGCAAATGGATACATTCGTTCTCTTTCCCAGAAAATAACATCCTTAGTCATAGACAGGGGAAAAATGGATTGAGGAAGAATGTTCTAGGGCTGACCATTAGAATAGATGAAGGATGTAGTGTCTATTATAACGGCGGTAGTAAAGAGTGATTTAACACTGCGGTAAAGAGAGAGGGAGTGAAGACAATCAATCAGTAAGAGACAGGACACAATTTGGTTGTTTACAAATTCTGATTAGTCAGTAAAGCTGAAGAATAGGTCAACCAAGGGCTATCCCTGAGGGTGTCTGGTAAGCTAAACCAGTACCTATCTTCACTATGCCCCTATGAATAAGATAAATATAATATGCCCCCATTATCATTTCGATGTTAGCTACTGTGTTGTTTGTGATATGTGTATCAGATATATTGTACTGGCTCCTCAAATAGCTTTAGGAAAAGAACAGTGGACATCTACAACTGCAACTATAGAACGGTCAGAAAGGAAATTACACATGAAGGCACAGACAGAAGGATAGAAACCGAAGGAGGGCAGTTTCGAAATTAAAGATTTGTGCCACACTCTATCATAAGCGTTTCATACGTCTCGTGCAATAGCAAAGGTTTCACCGAAATCCCGAAAGGAGGATGACCAAGAGTCAGAAAGATAAGCAAGAAGATCGCCATTAGAGCGTCCCTTGCTTTGTCCATACTGACGATCTGAGAAAAGATTGTGAGAAAAAAGGTGTTTAAGAATCTTCATATTAAGGATAGATACAAAAACTTTGGAAAGGCAAGAAATCAAAGCAATTGGACGATAGTTGGAGGGTTGAGAATGAACACCACCCTTCTTTGGGACAGGAGGATGAAGGAAAGCGAACTTCCAGCAGGAAGGAGAAGTGCCAACTGAGAGACAAAGACGAAAGAGTTTGCCTGGGCATGATGTCAGCACAGAAGCACAGTTCTTAAGAACAACAGGAGGAACACTATCAGAACCATATACCTTCCTAAAGTTGAGCTCCGATAGGGCAGAAGAACATCTTTAGAAGAGATTCTAATTTCAGGCATAATAAAGTTAGAGCGGCGAGGAGCCGGAGGAACAGCACCGGAATTGTCCAGGTTGAGTTGTAAACTAAAGTTTGAGCGAAGAGTTCAGCTTTTGTTAGGAGAAGAGACGGCAACTGTGCCGTCGGAATGGAAAAGAGTAGGGAAAGAAGAGGAAGTAAAGTTGTTGAAGAGGTTCTTAGCCAGATGCCAGAAGAGCGAGAGGAATTAGAATTGGATAGATTTCCACATTTTTGCCGGTTGAAGGTATTTTTGGCGAGTCGAAGAACAGATTTGCACAGTTCTCGGCACAAATGTAAGCTGAGTGAGAGTCAGGATTTGGACGGCGACGGTACCTTTTGAAAGCCTATCCTCTCTTGCAGATAGCATTAGAACAAGTAAAGTTAACCAAGGTTTTTTTTGCATTAGTAGTAGGAATGAAATATGGAATGTACGCCTCCATGTCCGAGAGAATCACCTCTGCGATGCGTCCAGCTCACCCAGAAGGGCCCGGCCACGGAAGCAGTAAGCATGCCATAGGAAATCACAGAAGTACTGCCTAAGGGTCCCCAACCAGCGGCACCGAAGTGCCAAAGGCGCCTCCTCTTTGGTGAATCCAAAGGCCGAATTGGAATGATAGAACAGGAAATAGATATAAGATTGTGATCGGGGAATCCCACCGGAGAAAAAGTTTCACAGAGTAAAAAGAAGGATGGGAGGTAAGAAATAAATCCAGAATGTTGACCTATCTCCAATACGATCGGGGATACGAGACCTCGGTTTCTTAACTCCCACTCAGTGCTATCTCTGTACAGGGGTCTTGTTCGCCCCTGTATGGAGTATGCTTCTCATGTATGGGTGGCTCAACCCACACAGCCGTACTTGAGCGGGTGGAATCAAAGACTTTTCGTCTCATCATTTCCCCGCCGATTACTGATTGTCTTCAATCCCTCTCTCTTCGCCGTAATGTTGCCTCACTTTCTCTTTACTATTGCCATTATAACGGACATTGCTCTTTTCAACTCTCTAACTGCATGCCTCATCCTTTAAGGAAAGCACGCAGTACCACACTATTAACACATTCTTTTTCTGTACAGCTATCTAATGCAAGGGTTAATCGGTATTTTCAGTCTTTCATCTACTCAACCGGCCAACTCTGGAACAGTCTTCCTCATTCCACCTTTCCTCCTGTCTATGTCCTCCCGTTTAGCTACTTAGTTTCCTTTAAGGTCCAGATTATAACTTGATAGTCTGTTTACCAGCTGTGTGTGATTCATATGAAGTAGCTAATGATCTCTTGAAACGTAATTACATTAATAAAGATGAGATTATATCTGAATTATCTCAACGAATTAATGATTACCAACTATTACTTTGGACAGTGAATGGTGAAGGTAGCACCACGCCCGGTAGATGACTTATAGAATCTTGTTCTCAACGAACATTTGTCTAAAAAATTAGTCAATAAATTGGGTTTGACACCAGACCCGAATGAGCAAGGGCTCAGTATCACACCTTTTATTAAGGATGACTAAAAAAATAGATAAAAGAAATTTGACCTGGAATTAAATGTAGGAAATGAGCCAGGAAATTAAAACGGATATTATACCAAAAGTAGGACAGAGCAAAATAGTTGTACCCAATCTAGAACAGACTATTAATCATTTGAGGAGCCAGTACAGTATATCTGATAGACATATCACAAACAACACAGTAGCTAACATCGAAATGATAATGGGGCATATTATATTCATCTTATTCATAGGGGCATAGTGAAGATAGTTACTGGTTTAGCTTACCAGACACCCTCGGGGATAGCCCCTTGGTTGACCTATTTTTCAGTTTTACTGATTAATCAGAATTTGTAAACAACCAAATTGTCTCCAGTTTCTTACTGATTGTCATCACTCCCTCTCTCTTTACCGCAGTGTTAAATCACTCTTTACTATCGCCGTTATAATAGACACAATATTCTTCATTTATTCTAATGGTCAGCTCTGGAACATTCTTCCTCAATCCATCATTCCCCTCTCTATGACTAAGGATGTTATTTTCTGGGAAAGAGAACGAATGTATCCATTTGCTATATAATCCTTAGAAATTTCTACGATAGTCAAATCTGCGCATGTGCAGAACGGATATATATATATATATATATATATATATATAGAAAGCGAGAGAGAGAGAGAAAATCGTTGTTGTGTTGTTTGTATGCGATTGCTGACCTAGCCTATTAGTCTTGTCAATTAGGCCTCATTTGAACCAGTTTAGTAACTCTTTAACACTAAACATCATTAATGAACATTTTTTTACGTAGATAATCTAATAGGCTCAACATCATCAAAAATGTTTTAATGGAGGTCTATGAAAAATCTCAAAACATCATACAACAAGGTAAATTGGGGCTTAGAGAGTGGGCTTCAAATAATGAGTATTTAAAACAAGAGAATTTAAAATATGGAAAGGATCTTACTGAATCTACAAATAGAGTTAAAGTTTAGGTACGATATGGTACTTGGATTCAGCTTTTGCTAAGATATGATATGAATGTTATTTTCCGAGAAATAGGACGAATGTATCCAAACGCAAAACAACACTAGAAATTTCTACGACAGTCGAATCTGCGAATGCGCAGGACGGGCAGATAGAGAGAGAGAGAGAGAGAGAGAGAGAGAGAGAGAGAGAGAGAGAGAGAGTTGAATGCATTATTATTATTATTTTTATTATTTTTGCCCCTAGTGTTGGTGTTTGTTTAAATTAATCTGACTGAATAATATGATATATATATATATATATATATATATATATATATATATATATGGCTTCTGTTCTCACTGTAGTAAATCAGAATTAGAATGTCATGTCATGGTCAAAGCACCAGATTCTCCCAATTTCATTTGGTTTATCACCTGATGGCACTATTGCCATATAAAGAAATTCAGTTTTCAATAATTTTCGACAATGAATAAGTTTCTTTAGGGATGATGGGTAGGCCCTAGTGATTAATATTTTCCAAATGGTATATGGAAATGTAGTTTAATCAGGTATTGCTTTACTAAGCAGAGTGTGGTCAGGTAAATGCCACAGGCTCCATAATTGCCAGCCTAGCCTATTCAGCTAGCTGCTGTTAAGAACTTTTATAAAGCATGCTTAAAATATTTATTTATTTCTGACCAGTGATTTATCCTACAAGTTGTTGAGGTCAATCAAAGCTTGGTTCATGGGGGTCTAAGTGAATATGTAATACAGACCATTGCCATGTGGAACAAGTTCACCTGACATTAAATTTAACCTTTTCAAATGAGAAGATTGAACCAATCACTAATTATGAAGATTATTCTGACTTCAGCAAGCTTGTCAGGGTCACAACCTACTGCTTGAGGTTTGTTTACAACTGTTTGATATATGAACTTAATGTACATTTTAAAATGTTTAGGGGACTATTTTTTATTAATTTAATAATATATTTCCTGAAAAGGAATCACCATATATATATATATATATATATATAATATATATATTATATATATATATATATATACTTCTTGTATATATTTTCTGTCTTTCCTTGTGAACAGACGTGTTCTATCGAGTGTCCAGAGTTACCAATTGAATAAGTGATTTTATTCGAAGTGTCTTTAAAAAAAATAAGTGTTTGATGCTTTCTTAACTAAATTAACTCCTGTTATTAATTGTTCATAAACGAATATACTTTATTTATTGACTTTATTTATTACTGTATTATTTGATTAAGCCAAGGCGAGTGCACATGGCTTGCCTTGTTTGTTTTCCTTTGAGAGGGTAAAATTCTAATCTATTACAAAACGTGGTCTAATAAGGTTGATTTTGCCTTGCTGAGGATCATCAGGTAGGGGGTGTGGTCACCGTCCTGGGAGGAAAAGGAAAAAGGGAAAAACGTCGGCCGAATTGTGGACAGATAAGTTTTTCTTCTTTTTTGTTTTTTATACATCTTTATTAATAGTTTTTCTTTTTCAGAACCTTTGTCGGTAGCTTAATTAAGTAGGCCCTATATATTCATTTAGTATAAATTTGGGTTACAGGAACCTGTTTCTGCGTTTGAAGAACATTTTTGCAGGCTTGCGCAGGTGACGTCACAATAAGCGCGCGGTAGACCTACGTTTTATTTATTAATTGCTCTTTACTTATTCTAGGAGACTTACATCGTTATTAGATTACTATTATTAACTCATATTAATTTACAAACGCTCGTTTTTTTAATTAGTTAATAGCATGGCACCCCCGTCAAGTACTTGTAGTCGCGTTTATTTTGGGTAATAATAATGATCAGTTAGTTTGCAGGTGGTCCTCAAACATGGAATTGCTGAGGAATAAGCTAGAGCGTGAGAGGGAGGCCAGAGTGAGGTTTGAAGAAACGGTAGTGCTCCTGACGGCAAAATTAGAATCCCATGAGCCTTCTGAGAGGAGTTATTCTTCAGTTACGGCCCCTCCTGCTACAGTTTCTACTAATGACATAAATAATACTAATAGCCATATATCTTCCCCCTAGTTCCCGACCCTTCGAGCAAATGCGTAATGGAGCCCCATTGAGACAACCTAAGACTTGTCTACCGGTATTAACGAACAATAAGTTTTCTGTTTTAGGCTTCGAAGACGTTGATGAACCTGAAATACGACTCGTTGGTGATTCCATTGTTCGAGGGCAGCTCGAGGAATTCTGTGGGAGGAACCCCGTCGTAGGGGCCGTTACTGCTACCCTTGTGCAAAGGTGGAGGATATAACTAATAGTGTTGAATTTTTTACAGACGGAACCTCTGAGGACAAAACATATGTTATTCACGTCAGTACTAATAACATTCTAAATTCTAGATCGGAAGAGCTGCTGGCTAGGTACAGGGACTTACTAGAGCGACTAAAGGAAAAAGCTGGTTTATGGGGCAACTGGGCGACGGGACAAATGGGCGACGATCAACTAGCCGACAGGACAACTGGGCGACAACCAACTAGGCGACAACAAACTAGGCGAAAACCAATATATATATATATATATATATATATATATATTATTTATTTATTTGTACATTACGTAATTCATACATTAGATAGAAATTAAAGGTCCAAGTTCGAAAAGACTATTACACATAAAATAAAATATGATAAATCATTAAGATAAACGAATTATAAAACGTGATTTATATAATTGGGGCAGATTATATAATTGTTATGCAGATGGAACAAAATTGTACCCCACACCCTTTAGATAGAGTAGAATCTGACCATTGTCTTGAATTCTTGATAGCGTGCAACCACATTCCTTATTCGTTCATTTCTTGCTAGTCTTCTTGCATAGGTTTTGCCTTATGTTTCGCTGGCCAGTGTTAACCTGAAGTATAGCAGCCTCAGTGTCATGCTGTTCCTTCCGTAGTTCGTCCAGCAATGAAAACATCGACACTCTCCTCTTGTTTACCATTTTGTTAAATTTGTTGTGCCAGCCTTCTACCGCGTTATTAGTTCTGGCTTCATCTGCCATTGTTCTTTCATACACATTCCACATCTCATTTCGGTATCGTGGTGGATGTGCTCGTCTTCTACCGCGTGCAGGGCGTCCACGTATATAAGTTTTATCTTGATAGTCTGCAACATCCTCAAGTCGTATGAAATCGTCATTGTTTTCGTCATTCAACTGATCCAACAATAGTTCGAATGCTTCCACAACATCATTGAGAGGGACAAAAGCCAGTCCGATGGCGCTCAGCACCCATTGCTTCACTGCACTATCCTCTTGATTGTATTGGATCTGAAGCCCAACCTCTTGAATTTTCCGGTATATTGACTGTCCGAAATGAAACAGGCACAGACATATCTGGGCGTGGGGAAACACATTTTGGCAAACGTTTATAGTGGCTTTTTCGAAATCCATCATAATTAATGATGGTCGTCTTTCTATGTTTGGAATTTACAATTTTCTTGCAGTTTCGTGAAGCCTTTGTAAAATGTCCAAGTAATTCTCTTCTCGTTTATTTTGCATGAGGACGTATACAAGAGGAAATACCGTCCCTGCCACTTTTCCATGCACTGTCCAAAGCTGGTGAAACAGGTTTGGTACTACTTGAAAAGTTCCATCAATATACCACATATATGAGGAAAACAGGTAACGGAGATTGTCATCAGTAGCAAATATAATGATTCTGTTTCGGGTGTCTCCCTCACAGTCATCATTTATGTTATTGTCGTGTAAAAGAAAGCGACGACCAGATATTGTACTTTCGTAAGGTGGAACTACCTCTAAGTCTGTGATGTTCTGAGGGTTACTTGGCCGCACTGAGGCCCTGCTTCTGTTTACCAGTCGGCGAAGGGACTGACGTTCGGGTAAAGCTGATATTGCGGCGCCAGATATGCCCTCAAGTTCCTCGCGGATGAGTGTAGCTGGATGTACCGCCGGCTGTTCCACAGCTTTGCGCTTCAAGTTCGTTTTCACCCTTTGCACTGTAGCTTCTTCGCATCGTGGTGCGTGCGTATGTTCCTTAGTTATTCGCACCTCCATTTTATCGTCATTGCCTACTGACACTGCTCTGCTATTACATATTTTCCTTTGATCACATTTCCAATAGGTGTTATTCCCTCTTGTCCTGTCCCTTGTGTAAATAAATCCTGCGTGAACAAGTTTATCTTTGCTTCTTTGTGAGGTTACGAATTCAGCCATGGTTGGGGTTCAGAAAGTAAATTTCAATTGAGTTAAAAAACCCTACAAGTACACTCGACTGCTCGGTGGCAACTGGTCGACAGCCACCTTGGCGTCGCCTAGTTGGTTGTCGCCTAGTTTGTTGTCGCCTAGTTGTTGTCGCCCAGTTGTCCTATCGCCTAGTTGGCTGTCGCCCAGTTGCCACCAAACCGAAAAAACTAGTAAGATTGTTTTAACAGGTATACTTCCTCGAATTATCCAACGTAACGAGTTCTACTGCAAGGCGACCTATATTAACATTAACCTTTGCCAACAGGAAGGAGTGCATTTTGCGAATTTTTGGAACAGTTTCTACGACAGGAGGGACTTGTTCCTCGGAGATGGACTTCATCTTAATGACGTTAGAGCTGCGCGTTTAGGAAGACTATTTCATAATACTCTCTTCTTTTCAGACTGCCTTAACTCGAACGGTCCCGGCGTAATTTCCTTAAAATTCCTTTGCGCGCGCGAAGGTATCGCGGTTACAAACAATTTGAAGGTCCTATTTTCAGATGCTCGTAGACTATGAAATAAAATAAAATAATTCTTTTCTTTAATTGCTTGTAAAGACTATGATTTAATTGCGATAAATGAATCGTGGCTTAGCACTGAAACACGTGACTTTGTAGGGAAGTATCAAATTAGAGGTTATAGACTTTTTGTTGAAAACAGAATAGGTAGGCGAGGAGGCGGTGTTATGTTGTATATCAAAGATAATATTGCGAACGTTATAGAAGTAAAGCACACAATTCCAGAACCGATAGATTCGACTATAGCAGAACTTAAACTGAACGATTTCAAACTTCTTGTTGCGGTTATATGTAGGCCCCCATAATCAAACAGCTGATGCGGACGAAGCGTTATATCGTGAATTAAAGAGAATAATAGATAATGAGCAGCCCTTAGTTATGGGTGACTTCAATTGCGCCAACGTGAATTACCATACAATGCAGGGAGACGCGGAAGGTAATCGTTTAGTTAATTTTCTCGAGAATAGCTTTTTTATTCAAAAGGTTGGGGAACCTACGAGGTCGGACAGTATTTTAGATTTAGTAATAACTACGGACGATAGGCTAATCACTAATCTTCAAGTAATAAAACCGTTAAGCAATAACGATCACAATATGGTTGAGTTTGTCCTCTAAGTAAGTCACTCGAAACCAGCTAACTCGACTTAAATTCCTAACTTCCAGTACCCAGACGTTTGTAAATTTGGAAGTGAATTGTCACTCGTCAATTGGGAAAACGAAATGGGGATCTCCAACGGAAAACTAATGTGGGAATCGTTTGAAACAGCATTTCGGACTATAAATGAGGAATGTGTACCGTACAAGATTAAGCGTGCGAAAGTAAATAACAAGCCCTTGTGGTTTACGTCTCGAGTAGGGGATATTATAAAGAGTAGAGGTAGGGCTTAGGGCTTATAGGCTACATAAGTGCGATAAAGACAATTTGTGGTTACGAAACAACTACATATCTCTAAGGCGTGAAGCGAAATGCGTAATAAAAAAGTCCAAGCGTGATTTGAAATCTCAATAGCTCGTGACGGCAAAGAAAACCCCAAGCGATTCTTTCAATACGTCAATAATAGGAATCCAGTGAAGAGTGTCTTGGGGAGTTGAAAAATCCTGACGGAGAGCTAGTTTCTGAAAACAAGCAAATGACAACCTTGCTGAATTAAGTTTTTATGTCAGTTTTTACAATAGAAGATGTAACGAATATCCCCACGGTCATAGACATAATACTTTTTGACAATGGTAATACTTTAGATAATATTGTGGTTAGTGAAAAGGAAGTAATGCACTATATTGATAAAATGAAAATGCGTAAATCTCCGGGTCCGGATTCCATATATTCCATACAACTAAAAGAATTAAAAGAAAGCATTGTTTTGCCGCTAACAAAGATTTTTAATGCGTCTATTTCGGAGGGGTGCGTACCAGATAATTTCAAGTTAGCAAATGTAACATCTATTTTTAAGGAAAGGCGATAAAGGTGCGACGGGAAACTATAGGCCAATCAGTTTAACGTCAGTTGTAGGTAAGCTACTGGAATCAATAATTAGGGATCGTATAGTCGAACACTTAGAAATGCATAGCTTGGTTAGAAATACGCAGTACGGTTTTAGGCGAAACAAATCTTGCTTAACTAATCTTTTAGAATTTTTCCAAAGCGTGGTTGAAGTTTACGATAGTTATCGTGCGGTAGATGTAGTATATTTAGATTTTCAAAAAGCGTTTGACACCGTACCGCACAAAAGACTCATTGAAAAAACTAAGACTCATGGAGTCAGGGGTGTAGTAATAAATTGGATAGAAGAATGGTTGCGAGGTAGGAAACAGAGGGTGGTCGTTGATGGAGCGGAGTCTTCTTGGGCTGATGAGTAATGTAGCGAGCGGCGTTCCTCAGGGTTCTGTATTATGCCCCTTGCTTTTCTTATATATATTAACGATTTGGATGTCGACCTAGTCAGTACAGTTTCAAAGTTTGCGGATGACACGAAGTTGTGTGGTAGGGCAATTAATGATGAAGATAGAGGTAAAATCCAGAAAGATCTGAATAAAGTCGTTGATTGGTCAGTCACATGGCAAATGAGATTTAACATCGTTAAGTGCAAAATTTTATATAAGGTTCGCGTAACGGTAATTTTGCGTGTAGTATGTCAGGGAAGGAGTTAGCAAGCGTAGATCAGGAAAAAGATTTAGGAGTTATAGTCACTGGTGATTTAAAAATGGCGAAACAAAATACAGCAGCGGTCAATAAAACGAACAAGGTGCTAGGTTTTATAGCTAGAAATTTTGAGTACAAATCGCGCGATATTATTGTTCCTCTTTATAAATCATTAGTTAGACCCCATTTGGAGTACGCGATCCAATTTTAGAATCCGCATATGCGCAAAGATATAGACAGAATCGAAAGAGTTCAAAGACGAGCATCTAAGATGATTCCGTCGCTTAGGTCGAAATCGTACGGGGATAGGCTTAAGGAGATAAAATTGACTACACTCGAGACTAGGAGGATAAGGGGTGATCTAATCCAAGTTTTTAAAATTATGAATGTGTTCGATAACGTAGAAAGAGATAGCTTTTTCGAAATATCACAATATAATAGGACTAGAAATCTTTGGTGTAAGTTGAAAAGTAGAAGGTTCGAGACAGAATAGTAAATAGTTGGAATAGTTTGCGGGTAGAAATAATTAGTAGCACGTCTATAAACATGTTTAAAAATCGATTAGACGCATATGATCGACAGATCTACAGAAGCTAAGGCTAACAAAGACCCTAAGATCCACCCTAAGGTTAGCCCGAAAGAAAGGAAAGAGTAGGGGGTTAAGAAAAGAGAATAAGTTGTTAAGTAAGTAGCCACATCTATCACTCGTGGGTTAACATTCATTCAAAAAAAGAGAAAAAAGACACCCTCATCATCCGCCGGCCACTGCTGACAAGTCAGAAAAATAGTCGGAGAGAATAGGAAAGATTGCAGAACGGTCCTCTACTCCATAGGGAGGTACACTGGTACAGCCCACTCTGCTGGAAAGGGGTGAAAGATGAAAAGAAGTAAAATAAGAACGCTTACAAACCATGCAATACATTCTTAACTCAAGAACAACACATTCTTAACTCAAAGCAACACATTCTTCCAGCTGTTGCAGACCGATCCTCTACTCCATAGGGAGGTAGAGGATGCAGCCCACTATGCTGGAAAGGCGTGAAAGATGAAAAGAAGTAAAATAAGAACGCATTACAAACCATGAAACACATTCTTAACTCAAACACTATCATACCATGCAAACTACAGACATGTAATAAAGAGAGTTACAGACATGCAAATATGGAGAGAAAAAGGAAAAAAGTATAAAGAATAACAAAAAGTGGGTTAATTTAGTCAACAAGCTACAACTAAGTTCGTGTTAGTCTAATTTTTTTTTTTTTGGCTGGCATGTCGCACTCTGGCATGTCACAAGCTGGCATTAGACGTCAACAGACTCATCCCCGATTATCACCCCCAGAGCTCCTGTTGCCAATTGTTTTTTATTTTAAACAACGTTAATATTTTTAAAATGCCTATCTAGACGGTTTTTAAACACATTAACGCTGGTAGAGTTCACGACGGGCGCAGGAAGATTATTCCATTTATCAATTACTTTAAACGTAAAGAAGTTTTTAGCGATATTAGTAATGAAACGTCTGCCACGGAACTTAAATCCGTTATTACGAGTATTGCTATTATCGAAAGTGAACAGTTTGTCAAAATTTACGTTATCGATGTTATTAACGATTTTGAAAACTTCAATAAATCCCCCCTTAATCTCCTAGTTTCGAGCGAATGCAAGTCTAACTCTTTAATCCTATCTTCATAAGGCTTGTTGCGCAATGACGGAATTAGTTTCGTGGCACGACACTGAACCCTTTTTAACCTATCAATATCCTCACGCAAATACGGGCACCAAAACTGAACGGCATATTCTAAATGAGGCCTCACTAGGGACTTGTAAAGGGGCAATATAATATCCTTCGATTTAAATTCGAAATTACGCGTATGAAGCCTAACATCCTATTAGCTTTTGCGCAAGACTCCAGGCACTGGTTCCTAACTTTTAAATCCTTAAATACGCGTACGCCTAAATCTACTTCCTCGTCAACGCTCGCTAACTCTCTATCATCCATGGTGTACGTGTAATTATTGTTACGAGAACCTATATGCAAAACTTTACATTTGTCTACGTTAAATTGCATCTGCCACTTATCCGTCCACTCCATAATCCTATTTACATCGTCTTGGAGCCTATTTCTATCGTCCTCGTTAACATCCTTACCGCCTATTTTAGTATCGTCCGCGAATTTTGACGTTACTAGTCAATCCTACATCTATGTCGTTAATGTAAATTACAAATAGCAATGGGCCTAACACTGAACCCTGTGGGATACCGCTACCTACATCCAACCACCCCGATTTACTACCATTAACAACGACCCTCTGTCTCCTAGCACGAAGCCATTCCTCTAACCAGTTAGCTACCTCACCGCGTATACCGTACGCTTTAACCTTCGCAATTAATCTTCTATGCGGAACTGTATCGAACGCCTTTTTAAAATCTAAATAAACAACGTCAGCCGCTCTATGCCTATCGTATTCGCGCATTATTTCGTTATAAAATTCTAACGAATTAGTTAAACAAGATCTATGTCGTCGAAACCCATGCTGACTACTACAGTATTAATCAAATCTCGACTTTCTTAGTGATCGATGATACGATCCCTAACTACGGATTCCAATAGTTTACCGACAACTGACGTTAAGCTAATGGGCCTATAATTGCTAGCTACTGTGCGGTCGCCTTTTATAAAATGGGCGTGACGTTAGCTAATTTAAAGTCTTCAGGAGTAATCCCCGTTTCGAGTGACTGATTAAAAATCTTAGTTAAGGGGCCTACAAAAACATCTTTCAAATGTCTGGGATAAAAAGCGTCAGGGCCTGGAGCTTTGCTAACTTTTAGCCTATCGAAATAATGCGCAATCTCACCCTCGTAAACAGTTATTTCATCCAAAATACTCTCGCTACTAAATGGAACGATATCGTCCACGTTGGGGACATTATTTACGTCTTCTACGGTAAAAACTGATGTTGATAGATTGGGTATAGTTTAAGGTAGTAAAATTAAAGTTTTTGTGGTTCGGAACCCATGTAAAATTGTAGGTCCCCTCCGCCACCACGGAGGACATGCGCAATACATAACTACAACCACAGTTAGGTAGACCAGTCATAAGTGGATCCTAGGGTCTTTGTTGGTCTGAAACATTATAACATTATAACTTCGTCTCAATTCCGTGCGTTGGTCTCTCTTCACACGAAGGTCAAGCTGGTGGCCCCGCCTCTAGGCCTGGCTTGGTGGAGGAGCGAGTTGCTCTCCTGCGCTCTCCACCGCACATAGCCAGGTACACCCGGCTCCTCTGGTACCGTCCTGAGCCAGGCATCTAGTCTTCTTTTGAAGACTTCAACTTTAACACCTGTCATGTTTCTGAGGTCCTTTGGAAGCTGGTTAAAAAGTCTTGGCCCCCTGACAATCATGTTATTTTCCTTCAGTGTTGAAGACGTCCTTTTTTGGGCCTTCAACTTGGGAATACTACACATTCTGCTTTTCCCATTTTTTCATTGTTGTTTGGATGGTAATTGGGTTTAGTTTGAGGTTTGGCACGAGTTTTTCGATCACTTTCCATATGTAGATTTTGGTATACCTCTCTCTTCTTCTTTCCAGGGAGTACAGATTTAATTTACGAAGTCTTTCCAGTTGTTGAGTTCTTTGCAGCCTCCAATCTTAGCTGTGAAATGTCTCTGCGTTTCTTCTAGTGTATTAGATTTTTCCTTTTTATATGGGGACGTTAAAACTGAACAGTATTCAAGTTTTGGTATGATCAATGTTTTCAGCAGGGGAATCATTACTGTTTTGTCCTTCCTTTTGAACGTTCTTATTACCTCGTTTTGCTTTGTTCGCATCACCAGTCATTATAACCCCCAAATAAATCACTTTCGTGCGTCTCTGAGTTTCCTGTCTATCTAGAGCGAGCATAATATACTGTTTGTTTAAGTTCCTCATTTCTACCATATCTCAAGAGCTGAAATTTTTCGGTGTTAAATGTTATGTTGTTGTCTTCTAACCATTTGTATATTTTGTCCGTGTCCCTCTGCAAGGCCTACACCTCTTTTGCTTCGCTGATTTTTCTGCTGATCTTTGTATCGTCTGCAAAGGATGATACTATAGTGTTGCTCTTTACTTCACTGTCTACGTTTGTTAACATGATAATGAATAGGAGTGGGTCCAGTACTGTAGCTTGTGGTACTCAGCTGCGTACTTCCGATTCTGATGATGATATACCTTGATGTACCTGTGATGACATACCTATAATATATATATATATATATATATATATATATATATATATATATATATATATATTATATTATATATTCAAACTGAAAAGTTTATTTGCAGAGGAAAACAAAATAACTTGTGTTAAGTGGAGCTAGAAACAAACGTTTACATCCCAATATGTCCACAACTTAGAAGACATAAAACTGGACTGATGAATAATTTGGACAAGTGGATATTCTGAGTTTTAAATGTTTTGCATTAGGCTGCATTGAGCACATCTTGTTACCTTCGGGACACTCGAGACATTGTGGTTAGCGAATATTTGCGAAGCTGAGCATTTTGGAGGTAACTTATGCAGCAGTCCAAAAGATCTATTACACTATGTAACAAAAGTTTAGAAAATTTGTGTTTATCTTAATTTTTTGGTATTTCTTTATGTTTTTGGGTGCGCTGAATTCAAAAATCGTATTAGTTTTCTCGTGAAAACTCTAGTTTATTCTGAAAACCATAATCTATTTTTTTATTCCTAGGAGCTTATCAGAGAGCAAAATCACAAGGAAGAAAAGAAAAGGAAAATAAATATATTTCATATGTAAAGATATATAATGTATATATAATATATATATATAATGTGTATCTAATGTGTGTATATAATGCACCCAAATATAATATGCACACAAATATGCTCACAGATCTAAACGGATAATGATTAAAAATGTACATTTGAGCGACTTTTTTTCTTGTGTCCCGTGGATTATCTCGTATTAAACACCAGATATAGTCGCCCATCATAGCTTGGTCCCATTTTCCTGATAACTCCTCTCCATGGTTTGGATATCTTGGTGAAAACGTTCACCATGTTCTTCACTTACGTCACCCAAATTTGGTCTGAAGAATTCTAAATGCGAGTCCAAATAGTGTAACTTCAGGGACATTCTACAACCTAACCTTTGAAAGTGTTTGAGTAGATTTTCTACTAGCTCTTGTAGTTGTCGTTCTTGTTACCTAAAAATCCATGGACTACAAGCCGAAATGACTGCCAACCATTTTTTCCAAGAGCTGTCATTTTTTTCTTCTAACTCTTTAGATGCTAACATGCGTCTGACTTGAGGTCCAACAAATATGCTTCCCTTGATTTTAGCTTCAGAAAGTTTGTGAAACATTGAACGTATATGATAAAGAGCATCACTTTCAGCATCCAAAGCTTTGATGAATTGCTTAATAAGACCAAGCTTGATATGCAGCGGGGGTAGAAAAATTTTGTCTGTTGAAACAAGGACTTCGTTAAGAACATTGTGTTTGCAAGGATTAAGCTCATTTCTTACGGGCCATTCCTTTCTGACAAAGTGCTCACCATCTGCTCTGCTTTCCCAAAGGCGGAGGAAACACAAATATTTAGTGTAACCGCCCTGGGATCTTTTCCGTTTGACTGCCGCCATTGAAACATAATTAAACTTTTTGTATTTTGCATTTTAACTGAAATGTCTTGATGATACAAAATAAGTTACTTTATAAAAAAGTTTTTCTTAATTTCCCCTTCAAATTTTGTTTCTTATAAACAATTTTAATTACTTTCAAGATCCATGCTTAATTTTTAAGTTTTAATCGTGTACTCAGAAAAATAAGGGGATCACCTGAAGATCAGGGCCTCCAGCCTTCTTATAAGGCTAATTAACAAAAATATCAAGACCTAACCTAACCAATCGTCAAGGTCGTACAGTTGACCTAACGATTGGTTAGGTTAGGTCGTGATATTTTCGTTAGTTAGCCTTATAAGGCTAAGTAAAGAAGGCTGGGGGCACTCACCTCTTATGTTTCAATGGCGGCAGTCAAACGGAAAAGATCCCCGCCCTGTAGTCCAAGCAGGAATCCTAGCATTTTAAAGTTTCCAAATACATCCCATCTATGTTCACTGTAGTTTATTTTGTCTAGCAACTGCTTTACATTTTCATATTCTTCCTTCAATTCAACCGAATGAGCTTCAGGAATAGATGGAAACATGTTTCCATTATGTAGTAGGACACCTTTTAAACTTCTAGTTGAACTGTCAATAAACAAACGCCAATCAGCAGGGCTGTATTCAATTCTTATCTCAGCAAAAAGGCCATTCACATCACAGCAGTAACAAAGAGAGCTCGATGCAAAACAGGAGTAGAAAGAAGCGTATCACAAATGCCTATTCCTGTAGAAAGAGATCTTGACACTTGGGTCCGAAAGATTCCACTCTTTAAGGCGGGACGTCATAATTTATGCATTGGTTTTCGTAAGGTTCATATCCCAGACTTGGTCGTCTATGTCTTTCTGGTTGGAGAAATGGGGTGACGTATTGGAGCTTGCCTCGAAGTCAGCATCTTCATCTTCATCGGAGGATATTAAAGGCGTTTCTTCTATTTCCTCCATGGTGGGTGGGCATGGAACGGGTAAATCTTCATTATGGGGGACTGGGGCAATAGAAGATGGGATATTTGGATATAGAACATTTTTTCGACCTTTACCTCTCTTGTAGAGTGAAATGTCTACCATGCAGAAGTAGCAATCAGCGTGGTGATTGGTTTGCTCCCTCCAAAATGCGAGGAATAGCAAATGGCATGCCTTTTCTGGTACCTCGCAGCCATCCTTCTAATGTAGAACGGCAGCTTCCACAGCAAAAGTGAGGTAACTATGATTTATCCTGATCGCCCATGGGCATGCCAAAGTAAGCGTGATATGCTGTACAAAATTTCATTCCTGTGTCAATTTTGTGCTTTACTTGCTTTGGATTGATGTAATGGCCGCAAACATAACAAAATGAATCTGCAGAGTGTCTGCAGGGCCTGTTGGTACCATCACCATATAATTCGAATATCTGAAAAATACAAAAAAACATTTTATAAACAGAAAAAAGAAACCAAAATGTGTACAAATATTTAATAATGGGCCTTAACCAATAAAAACATTACTAATAAACCCCAATTTTGGGGACATTTTGAATTTTGCACTTAAAATTACTTTTACTATCCCAGAAAAATGCCTTAGAAATGGCGAAAAAGTAAGATTTCTAAATTGGACCATATCATAAAAACTAGTTTTCCGAGCAAAACCGATGCCAAATCTGTAATCAGCTTTGCTGAAACATATAGAAAAGATCGAAAAATCAATATTAACAAAAAATTGTTGTACAGTGTTATAAGCAAATTGAGGTCTAAAGTTGCTGCCCATAGATATTATTGCAGAAAGTACGGAAAAGAGTCTTTAGCTTCACTTGTACAGAATCTGAAGTTCTTCTAATCATGTTTGCTTTAGCACAGAAACTTGGATGTTGTTTTATGTTTGAGTCGTCACAAAAGAAGCTCGTGATAATTTGATTCAAATACTTAAATTATTATACTTGCTTTATTGGTTCACATTTCATTTCAAAAATAATAGTTTCTGCCTTGATAAATAGAATACTTGTCTACAAACCAGCCATGGTTTTGGCCATTATGCTGGCTTTAAAAAAATAATACATAACCTTAGTTTTTGCAGCATTAAAATTTGCAAAGTTTTATAAAATGATCCAGACTTTTAACTGAAGAGCTAATTAGTATCATATCAGCATATGCTAAATTATTTATCATCATGTTATCTGTGCAACATCCTACTCTTGCTTCATTGAAAGCAATTAAGTCATCAATATACACATTAAACAGCAGGAGAGAGGGCAAAGAACCTTGTCTAATTCCGGATGAAGAACCAAAACATTCAGCTCAACCTAACCATTATTTTATATGATTAAAAGATAAATTTTTATATTAAGGTGTTACTATGCTAGATGGGAACTGGCAATTTTTTGTGCTAACTGATGGATATAGTTGCCACATATGCCTAGCAAAAGAATGACAAGAGCATCTTGAAAATGATTTGTTGAAGTTTCAGTTATAAATATGCGTTGAAAACCTCATTAATGGGTAAACCCATTATATTAAAATCTAGTTTTAATATTTCGAACCTTCATGTTAGTATACTCATGTTTTCATCTTGGTAGAGCACTATATATATATATATATATATATATATATATATATATATATATATATATATATAATATATATATATATATATATATATATATATGGGAATGAACTCAGAATGGTACCCTGAGTTTTTTATGATACACACAGACCGTGCATGGAACAAGGAACTCTTCTGGGATAATTAAATCCACTATAGTCCGAATGAGTAATGGTAAATGACAAATACCATAGTTTTTCTTTTTCATGATGCTAGCCCGACGTGGGCAACGGGTCACTCGCAAAGAGGTCCCATAAATATAACTTCCCTCACCAGCTATCTGCTTTGTCCTAAAGCTGGATCCTGTCTGCTTTGCAGATAGCTGGTGAGGGAAGCTATATTTATGGGACCTCTTTGCGAGTGACCCGTTGCCCACGTCTCGCTAGCATCATGAAAAAAAAAACTATGGTATTTGTCATTTACCATTACTTATTCTATTCGGACTATAGTGGATTTAATTATCCCAGAAGAGTTCCTTGTTCCATGCACGGTCTGTGTGTATCATATATATATATATATATATTATATATATATATATATATATATATATTATATATATATTTCGAAGCATTTCATGATTCTTTATTGCTGGATAGGACCCAATCTTCTATGTTTTCAAATGTGTTTTTGACAATACACTGTATTAGGAATCAAGTCCTCAAGGCAGTTTAATTCGAGAATTGCACTGAAGGAAATTTACTTTAATCCGTGAATAGTAAGATTTAATATGATCCAAAAGCTGGTTTAAAATTACATTAAAAATAATGCAGTAATGTTGAAGAGAGAAATTACAGTATTTAGAGTAAATCATATTAATTCCATTTATTGAAGTGTGAAAGACGCAAAATATCTAAGTTATGCCATAAATTCCATTTTTTAGAAATATGCATAGAAAATGTCGTTTGCTGGGCATACCTTACTAAAACCTAAAATCTTGTTTTAATACAAAGTTATTTAATATTTTTTATATTATAGTTTAAAGATAAATTTGTATATTAAGGTGAAAATTTGGGTACTGTACTTTCCTGTTATTCCGCACCCTAGACTTTTAGCCACATTCGGACGCCACTTGCCAAATCGCCAAATTTCAAGCCAAATTTTTTTTAAATGTTAAGTAACTAACCTAACCTAACCTAACCCAATCCCTGGTTAGGTTAGGTTAGGTTTAGTTTGGTTAGGTTAGGTTTGGTTAGTTACTTAACATTTTAAAAAATGGCAATGAAATTTGGCAACCTGGCAAGTGGCGTAAGAATCTGGCAAAAAGTCTGGAGTCCGGGAGAACAGAAAAGTACCAAAATTTGTTTTAAATAACTCGCTGTTTGTAATAAATATATATAAAGAATGTTGCTTAAAATGTAGAAATCATTTGGTATAAAAATTAAATAAATAGCGCAATCTGGCAACTATTGTCGTGGATTGCCTCGGCTAAATATATATATATATATATATATATATATATATATATATATAAACGGAAAGAACGACGCTTGTATAGGAGAATATCCCGCGCAAGATGAGGAGAGAGAACGAAACAAATGAAAAAAATGAGGTAACCACCCGGGAATCGAACCCGGGATCTTCCGATTGCCGGTCAGATATGATAACCATTACACCACGGGCCTCACTCGAACAAATGCCGTAATTCTTCTACATACACGCAGAAACCAATGCCCCAAGGGGGCACCTCCCGCATGCCGTAACATTATATACATTTTAACTGCAAACACGCTGTTTTAAATTATTTTTTTATATGATTAAAAGATAAATTTGTATATTAAGGTGAAAATTTGTTTTAAATAAATCGATGTTTGGATAATTCCTAATTGTAAAAGACGAAAAAATAAAATAGTTAGTCTTAATTTAAAATCTATTTTTTTAAAATTATATTCATCTTTTTTTTGTTATAGTTTAAAGATAAATTTGTATATTAATGTGAAAATTTGTTTTTGTATTAAATTTGGTTTATCATATTTGATTTTTTGTTTAAAAGAGCGCCTACCCATCATCACATCGGTCTCGTGATGGTTTTCTATTACGAGAAGCTCAATAGCATAAACTATTGGCGTCGTCGTTTTTTGAGACCTGGTCGGTCTACTCTGACCCCATAAATGTATTTGTTTCTGTTTTATAGCTTTGTCTATTAATTGAGTCGTTTTTAGAGATCTTCTCGGTCTATTGGTCGTGGGGCTGTGCTGATGGTTGATTGCGAGGTATTCTAAGGATTGTACGTATATTTTGGAGGTTGTGCGGTAGTTATTCTAAGGAAGGTATATATATATATATATATTTTGCTATTGGGATAGAACAATTCTTCTTAAATGCAGCTGTTTATATACGAAGTGTGTGTGTGTGCTTTTAACTCAATAATTTTTTTGGTTTGTGGGGCTCAGGCCAGCATGATCATCTACTCTCTCTCTCCATTAATATATATATATATATATATATATATATATATATATATACAGTATATATATATACTCCTTCTGATTAAGCCAACTGGCTGATTAAGACTTCTAAGCCAACTGAGGCTGCCAAGAGCTTTAGTATGCGACGAGATATGCCAGCGAAAAGTTCTTTTCTTCTCCTCTCTCTTCTTTCTTTCTAAGATTACCTTTCTAGGTCAGGTTAGGGTACTCCTTTTGTGGGGAGGTCATTCTCCCGGACCAACCCCCTCTCCCCCCTTCATGCCTCTAGGGGGATAAACACCCTCCCCCATGGGTGCCAGCCCTCATTCTCCTTTGCAACATTTGATCAACATTGCAATTGATTTGCACTCGTCCATTTTGCGGTCATGCTACTGGGAAGGAAGCTTTTGAAATACAGATTTATGTCTTTTTAATCCGAATTTGATTTCAGACCTTCAAAGCTCTAAATACGCATTTCCATGTAACATTCTTATTTTATGGTATTGCACCTACACTGTATTTAGGATGAATTAGATTGAGTAGTAAATAATATTGAAAATAATGAATTACGAACAATTTTATGGAAGAGGAAAGATCGTCTGATTTAATAAAAGAAGTCTGAAAGTCAGAGTAATATATAAAATAGTTAGTTAAATCTCCAACAGCTTTATTATATTTCGAAAATACAGTAAATTCGGAACATTGAGAGAGGAAAGGTTTTACGCGAATGAGAATTTACAGTATGAGATTTAATAGTATTATTATACTTAAAGACTACATTGATGCCAATTGCTTTAAGTAAAGTGGGAAAATATTGAAAATTAACATGGTAAGGTAGGCTAAGGATATTTTTATGCTCAAATTCCTTTACAGTTACATTATTATAATACCTAGAAGTAGGATAACATAATTTAGTACCGATATTCATGATATTGCATAACTCGGAATCTAAAAATTCAGGACTAACAACTGTCAATGCTCTAAGAAACATAGCAGAGAAAATAATACTGTTATTAATTAATTATAATACTATTATAATTAATTATTATTATAAATATAATTATCATAATTATTATAATTATATTATAATTATGATAATTAATTATTATTATAAATATAATTATCATAATTATTATAATTATATTATAATTATGATAATTAATTATTATTATAAATATAATTTTATAATTATATTATAATTATGATAATTAATTATTATTATAAATATAATTTTATAATTATATTATAATTATGATAGTTATAATTACAATACAGTATTAATAATAATACTGTTAAATCACGCCTAATAAAGAATAGCTCGGATAATGTGGTTGGTTGTGTGTATTCGATCGGATGCACAAAATGTAACTCAGTATATATAGGCCAAACGGGTAAAACGTTAGATATTAGAGTAAAACATCATAAACATGTGTGTAGAACAGCAAATAATTCTAATGCATTGTTTAACCATATGTATAGATGTAATCATAGCATCAAGTGGGATAGTTCTAAAGCGCTCGTTATAAACAGAGATATAATTGAAAGAAATATTCTAGAATGTGCATTTATCCATTTTAAAAATAATTTCAATAACAGTGCGGGAATGTATAAAATTGACAATATCCTGTTTAAATTCCTTCTGCCTCTCATTAAGTCTTGTTACTTATGAGCTAATCTTTTTGTTTCCGCCCCGCTGTATATATATTTTGGGCTTCTTGCCTGCCTCCTTCATTCCCTGACGAGGTGTACTTCTGAATACACGAAAGGCCTTAAAATAATTTTTCTTTTTCCTTGTGGGTTTACATTATAATATATATATATATATATATTATATATATATATATATATATTAATATATATATATATATATATATATATATATATTGACGTGAGATAAGAATATTCTCAGAATATTCTCTGATAGATTATTGTTGTGAGAAAATTGAGAATTTTACAAAATAATAATGAAAATGCGTTGCAAAGCAGCAAATGTATGCAACTAACATTCCATATAAAATACTATTTACGTGGTAGCCATTGTTTTATTTACTTTAAGGAGATCAGATGAGAACCTCAAAAAAAAAAGAATTTCTTTCCTTAAGGATATCATATACGTGAAATACAACCGTATAGAAGTTAGCATACCGGAAAAGCAAATTATGATAATTGGGGGCTCAGTTTTCAATATACAGGGTGTTCCACAACCAGTCTGCTATACTTTTGGGGGGTGATTTGGGGGGGGATATCAAGTAAAAAAGTTAATGCAACATTGGTACTATTTCCAACCGTTGCGGAGCTACGGACGTTTGAAGGTGCACGGAAAAAAAGAATATTAATCTGGTGTATTTATTGCTACATTTTATGAGATACACCTTATAAATATTCAAAATATTCGCCTCGGTTTTCAAAGCATAGCCTTGCTTGTTCCAAACAAGAGTCCACTGCCCACTGAATCATTTCGGGGTGTTCTCGTATGTAAGCAGCGGCATCCATAATCCGACGCAAGAGTTCCTCTCTCGTTTGTAAGGGGTTCCAAAAAACCTTAGCCCCCCACCCCATTTGCAGCTTACATGTTTACTTATATCGAAATAGTTTTTAGTGATTATAAAAAATATATAAAATTCTTTATTTATTGCAGGTATTAAAATTACTCTAGCTGATAAAGTGATAATATAATGGCTTCTTAATTAATTGGTGATTCGGAGAGGCAACGTGTGATAGATCGCATACGAGCAATAACATTTCGGGAAGCTCGTGATGCTGGAGCCACCTTTATAACACGTTCATGGGTTGCCAAAAAGTTGCGAAGAAGTGAGGACTTCGTCAAAAGAAATTGGAATAAAACTTTGGATGAATGTGAAAAGGATACAACCAAATCTGGGCGCCCAAATTTGCCACTCTCTCAGGAAACAAAGGACATCGTTGAAAGCGTTACGCGTAAGCGGAAAAGCAGCTGTGCTAAACTTTCTAGAGAGATCGAAGTGTTGAGAGGAAAGATCGTTAGTGGTGAGATCATTCGACTGTACCGTCATAGGCAAGGTTTAAAGCCTTGGCATGAACTTTCAAAGCCAAGAAAAACTCAACATCGATGACAGAATGTGGTTTGCCCATTATCTTGAAGATTGGGATGTGGACGATTTCATGCATTTAGCTGTTTCCGATGAATTTTTTGTTTACGTAACACGTCGGCCTAACTACCAAAATGATCGAGTGTGGGCCACAACACCAGATGAAATCGATGACAATGAACATTATCGCGAATTATTAAAAAGTCCAGACTGTGTTGGTGTGTTTGTTTTGTTCACTGCAAAGAAGCTCATGTGGGTGCTGAAGCCAAATGGTCAGAGTTGGGATGGACAGTATTTTCGTGATATTATTCTATCCCAGCATGTCATTCCTTTTCTAAGAAACCCAAACAATGTTATGGATGTCGATCAGGTCACACTTCTGCACGATAAGGCCCCCTGCTTTAAGGCATTAGCCACTCAACAGTTGTTGCGGAACCATGAGATCGATTTCTTTGGAAATGAAGAATGGCCAGGAAATTCTCCTGACCTGAACGTCTGTGAACACATTGGATCAGTTATATTGGAAGCCAATGGCGGGAACACCAAGTTTTAATTGTTTCTCATTAAATGCAGGATTAAATTCTCTTTTGTAAGGTATATTTAGTTTTACTGTACCTCTAATAGTTTAGGCCATGGGCGGGAGGGCTAAGGTTTATTGGAGCCCCGTACTTTGGTCTTGTAGACCATCTCTTTCATAAGGCCCCATGAAAAGAAACCTAACGGGGTTAGAACCAAATGAAAGAAAAAAACTGAGGATTAGTAGTGGTAACTTCGTTAACCGAAAGTACCACCAGTGCTGCCATCTATCGAATTACACACAAGTAGGATTTGTTGTTTGCACATCTTAAAACGTCCGTAGCTCCGCAGCGGTTGGAAATAGCACCTATGTTGTATTAACTTTTTTACTCGATATCACCCCCAAAGTATGGCAGACCGGTTGTGAAACACCCTGTATATATATGTATGTATATATATATATATATGTGTGTGTGTGTGTGTGTGTGTGTGTGTAAAAATGAACAATGAATAATTTCTATATTCTTATATTCATTCGTATAATTCTTATATAATTCGTATATAAGAATATTCATATAATACTTATATTTGTATACATTTGCATTCATATATTCATTTTTTCATAGAGACCAAAATCGCATAAACACTGACGCGAATTTGGATCAATTTTTTATTTGCTTTCTTTTTTATTTCTGCCAAATAATTGGTGAATTGTTTCTTTTTTAAATTACTTAATAATTTTTTTAGATTTAGCTTAATAATGAAACCTGATTAAATTCTGCAATGTTAATTTTCTGTATACATTCTCTCTTCGTTATAAAAGATGAAGTCATGTCTTGCTTAACGTTTAATTTTAACTCTTAAGCCTTTAATTTTTGCGCATATGCATGTTTAAGTGTAACTCATAATAAAATGCATATTTTAATTTCCATTTTTAGTTAACTCGGCAGATCATGATAGCATTAGATCTGTCAATATGCGGTTTAAAATAAAAATATGGCTTCATCTTCAAGTATCTTGCTTATCTGTTTAGACGTTGCCACAGCTAAAATATTTACCTTATCTTCAAATATTTTGCAAAATAATGCAGCCTATTGAGAATAATAACAAAACAAGTCAACATTAAATAATAATGATGCCCACAAAATTTGGATATATAAACTCTTGTAATTTTTCAAATTATTATTCTGATTTGACTGATCTAACTTAGAGGCTGAGCATTACTTGTAACATTTTAGCAGTAAAATTACAGTAAGAAAAAAATCTTTGTCTTCTTCGAGCCTTGCTCTCTTCACAGAACTTAGTCTTAAATAGATAAAAATAATTTCCCGTTACGTTACAAGAAGAATCGGAGAACATTCAGAGAATTTCGTAAGCTCCACAGAATCCTCCGATCCTTTACAAGAAGAAATTGGAGAGTAGTATAAGAGAAATTTCTGCGATTCCCTATACGGTACCAGATACTCCAGAGTAACAAATCCGTTGCTGCCACCTAACCAGAACCCCCGTCAACTCCGAACCGACCAAGGCTAAGAGGGAGGGGTTAACATATATAAATATATATGTAGCAACCGACCGGAAATTCCTTTCCTCGCCGTTTTCAAACATCTTGGAATCAAAACAGAACAATAAAACCCATGTGGGCCAAGGAGAGAAAAGCAAGTTTTACTTTGTTTTCCAAAAAGACCCGCAAAAAACTACACGTCTTCCGAGCCTATATAAATGCGAGTCCACCTCAAATCGCTCTCAGGTTTTGCTCATTCGCTTGTCACGCATTTCCTCTTCACATCTCGCTTCAAGACACCACAAGCATACGCGAAGTCAATCATATCAATCGAGGCGGCCTACACTTTCATCCCGCAAGAAGCAACATCATTGTTGTAGGATTTTCCGTTGGTCCCTTTTTCAACAAGTCTCATCCGGCCCTCAACACTCATCCTCTCGCCGGCAAGCCAGTCCGCCTTCAGACGCATCTACTTCGAAGCCCATATCAACCTACTCAGAGGCCACAAGCCCATTTGGCCTACCTTTCTGCATTCGCCGTTATCCTCTTCCGCGCACTTCACGCACAGGGGAAACATGAGCTTGTCGTCGATAACGACAGGTAAGATCGGCATCCATAAATTGCGTGGGGGGAGTACGTCTACGAAAGAGAGCCCAAAGTAACGATCATTCACATTTTTTGAAAATTCATTGATGGAGGGTAGGCTAGGTCCCACCAGTTTCTCAGGAGCGCCCACGGGGTACGGATTGCTCTTCATCACGTATGGGTATAAAGAACAGAAATCGTAGTAATGGAGCTTCACGCCCTCCGTAGGTGGAAAGTATAGTCTGAAAGGATTTGTACGTCCTCCAAACAAGCTATCACCACATTTGAAAGGATCCAGCACCATTGAACGCTTGATCGTGTTTATTTCCTCACGGTACACCTCGTCTGTCTCCATCCGTGCATCATATTCATGCTCCCACAAGACTTTGTGAGTGAACTGTGATCCTATAAGTTCATCGCGGGTGCGGGTCGATGCAAGACAGTCGGCAGGAGACCTACCGTGGATATCTCCCGTGATTCCGCACTCAGGACGGGGGCATCCATGCCACCAGCAACCGTTAAAGGAGTACACAGTCTTCACACCAGTGACACGGTTTTCACTTAACCCATCAACCCAAAAAACACGTCCATTAATCTTAATGGGTACTTCACCCGTGTTGCGGGCGTGCTTTATGTATACACCTGTCTGTTGCTGTAGGTGTATGAGCCAGTAAATAGCCTTGTGCCCGTAACTGCGGGGATTGTTTCGGTGAATAATGGCTAAGGTGTCTTTAGGCATGAAGTTATTCTTGAACACCGTAAAACAATGATGCGATGGTAGTTGCGACTTGCAGTGGATCGCATTTGAAACGGGCTATGTACATCCTTCTAAAGGCCTGAAAACATACTCTAAGCACGCGCACATCGTTCACGCAATAACGCTCACATTCATCAGCTATATTATAAGGGTTACTTTCATTAAAACTGTTGTAGTATCGATCAAAGTCTTCACGTTCATCCATACAGTCAAAATAATGTTTGGGCGGTGGTGGGCCTACGTAGTTTAAAGTCTCGCTGGTGAGGAAAGTGTAAGGGAAGTATCCTTTGGAAACTTCAGCTGCTACTCCCATCACCTTGGGTAGCTTTGCTAATTTACAAGGTGTGAATAATAAAGTATCTTTAAATTGTACATTGCCTCTTATTTGCATCTGTATTAATTTGTTGCCTCTTTTCAATGGATCACCTGTAAATATCTCAGAGGATTCGTGTTCAAGCAACTCCTTATAAAGGAACTGCATGTCAAACTTTGCCCCGTTATGGGCGAGAATATACACAGTCATTTTTTTGAACTTGTCGGCTAACTTGACAATATAGGACACAAATAGTTTCACAGGACTATCGTGGACATTCCTTTTAAAAACGTTTGTCCGTTTACCGCATTTGGGGCACTCGTCACATTCGATACCCATACACTCATCACAGATGGTCTGGCTCACAAGTAAATGTGGAATTACCTCTTTGGTTTCAGCGTTCGTATATGTTTCTATATCGTCGTACACAGTTATACAAGGGTTATTTTTAGGCTTAGCATCTTTCATATAACATACATGCTTTACTCCATCCGCCTTATATTCCTCCTGGCATGTAGGGCAGTGAATTACGTCACACTTGTGCTTAAATTTTCCCCAATTATCCATTGTGTGAAACATACCACATTCACAGATTCTCATTTTCCTGCACGTGCCAATTGATTTATGGAAATCAAAACAGCTATTATTGAAAAATGTGCGTCTACACACATCACAGTCTCTCTTCTCAGCTTCAACTACACGGCTTTCACATTTGGTGCTTTTACACTGCTCACATACCATGTGACATTCTTTACAATGTCGCACAATATCATCCGCAAACTCGAGGCACCCCTTACACAAATCATGATGTCTCCCATATTTTCGACTTTTTTCATAACTCGCGTAAAGCCCCCTTATATTACGGATGAGGAGATACGTTGTCCCTGACAATCCTAAAATAAGTAGGGGTCTTGTACGATCTCTCACACAGCTTTTAAAAACATACACAGTCTTACGACGATCATCCAACCCAAATACAACTATGCGGACATTAATTTCCTGTTCTACCCTTCTCAGCTCTTCAGGCCCCATATTACAGTCAAATTCAAGTTCACAGTCTACAGCTAGTTTACGGGCACGTTCCACGACCGTAGGCAGCCAAATTTTTTGAGCCCGTGTATTTTGTACAGTAAACATGTTAGCCAAGACTACTGCTATAAAGCCGCAACCTCGATGGACGTTTATATGCCGTCTATAAATAGCTTGAGAATTGAGGTTAAGAGTGTACGGTATGGCACTATGACCCGCAACACGGAATACACGGTCAATATTTACCGTGAAGTTGTCCATATTGAAGGCTATACTACTTTGGGCGGCTTCCATTATACGTCCTAATATATATTCTACATCTTCAGCCGCCAAACGTCTAAATGGCACTATCACCCAATAATTGTCTACATCACCGTCATCTGACCCGAATCCAAAGGACAGACTCGTCCTGACTTCACGCTCGTCGCGATTCTGAAGAGAAAACTCTACAATATGCTGTACAACCCGGCGTAGCCCGCGCTCAATTCCATTGCTATACATGGCTCTAGGATCGACCCTGACTCTATACCGATTTCTAGTCAAGGCTGGGGTGGGGGCTGCGGAGCGCACCAACTCGAGCCTTATAGCATCCTCAACAGAACGGGGGGCGGCGGCGGATGAATTAGGGGATATATTAGCGGAAGGTGCTGCTGGGGGGCCTGCTGCGTAGGAGGTTGATGGTTGGGGATCTATTATTGTAGACTTAACAGAACGGGGGGCGGCGGATGAATAAGGGGGTATATTAGCGGGAGGTGCTGCTGGGGGGGTTGTTGCGTAAGAGGTTGAGGGTTGGGGATCTATTACCGCTGCAACAGGCGCGTATTTCGGGCGCTTTATACCTGACGTGGGGTTCTCACACCTCCGCTTTGGACGTGCTACTGGTATCGCTGGTGAGGGTTCGTTGGCAGGGGAGGAGATCACAACTACACTGTCGTCGAGGTCATCCGTAATGTCAATGATGGGATGCTCTACCTCATCGTCATTCACGGTTCTGTGGGAGAAGAAGGCAAAATATAAGGAACAGCACTCAAAATTTGTAATATTTTGTAAATGACCCACTTAGGAGTGTGACGTGTTAGAAATGGACTCTGAAGAAAAATTCAGATTCACGAGTCCATCCACATGTATTATATCTGGACCTACAGGATGTGGTAAAACTGTGTTTATGCTTAAAATCATTAAAGAAAAGGAGAGATGTTCTCGAAATTTGTGCATAAAGTTATATGGTGCTATTCGACGTATCAATCAGTGTTCAACGAGTACCAAGATGATATTTTGTTCCACAAAGGCGTATATGACGTTAATTCGTTAAAGGGAAATGAACATACAATCATTGTAATTGACGATCTCATGTTGGAGATGGATAAAACGTTTGCCGAGACATTTACAGTATTCTCCCACCATCTTAACATAAGCGTGTTTTTCATCAATCAGAATCTATTTTTCAAAATAGATACATGCGCGATGTGTCGTTAAATACGCAATATCTAGTCTTATTCGCACAACGTAGAGATGTATCACAATTGGGGTATTAGCCAATCAAATGTTCCCGAATCAGCGTAAGGAGTTTTTGGAAGTTTATAAAGAAGCTACAAGCACGCGTTACGGATATTTGCTTTGCGACCTTCATCCACGAAACACGTTTAGAGTGCTTCTGCGAACGAATATATTTCCAAACGAGCCTGAAACGGTGTATATTCCAGAATGACAAAGAGACTAAAGAAATACCGTGAATTAATAAAAATCTATCATCGACTGCCCCAGGCATTGCAGCAGATGTTTATTAAAAATATCAACGCCGACTTTTTAAAATGAATCTGTGAAATCTGTCTTAACGTTATAAATTGCAATGTATCAATGAAAACCCCTCAGAAGGCTCGCCTACGCCGCTACAAGAATATAATACGTCCACTCGCTCGTAAAAGTCAAACTGTAGCGAAGAAAAAACGAATTATTGTACAAACAGGAGGGTCATTTCTCCCCATCTTATTTTCAGTTTTGGGTCCTTTACTGACTAGATTAATATAATGAAGAAAGTGGTAGTGATTCCCCACGAGGTGTACGCTTCACTGCAAAGGAATCCAGACACGTATCTAGATCCCCGTAAAAGCAGACTTAAAAGTATGGAAAGCGAATTGCTAGCCCTATTAAACAGTGAAAAAACACCTGATGAGAAAAGAATCTTATACCAAGAAGCTCTGCAGAAATTTCTTCACGAGTACGAAAATTATAAGAGCCCTACAGAGATTCCTGTGGTTATTAGGCACAGCACGGGGGACGATGGACATGGCGACATAGGATCTGAGCCCGACGATACAGCTGACCAACCAAAAAGATTAGCCACACAACATATCGAACATGTATTAAAAAGTACCCTCCCACATACATTGAGGAGTAAAGGCTTAAGTCTTTATAATCTATTGAATGAGGATCCCGCCATACAATGGACCGATACAGGGGAGATCATTGTGGAAGGATCAAAGGTACAGGGATCGAATATCGTAGACATTGTCCATGATCTGGTGAGAAAGTGGGATAGGCCATCACCTTCAGGATGGAAGCATATTAAAGCAAGACTACAACAAATAAATGTCCCTAAAACGTTGATAGGAAATCTGAACAGGTTAAAAGACTTGGAACATCCAACGCCTGTGACACAATTGAAGGCGCCGTCACCCCCGGCGGTAACACCTTTGAAGAGGAGCAACAAGAGGTTAAGCCAACCCTACCCACGTGCATCTAAAATACGCAAATGGCTAACGTATTAACTAAACGCTATTATGACATTTCTACCCCATCCTCTTACGGCGGCGTAGATAGACTGTACAGAAGTGTTTACGGAGTAGGAAAAAAAGATGTTGAGAGATTTTTGAGGGAGCAGGACGCTTATACGCTTCATAAGCCTGTGAGAAAAAGGTTTAAAACAGCCAAGACAACGGCTTCCTCGATTGATTCTATTTGGCAAGCAGATTTAACAGACATGCAAAGATATTCTGTGTATAACGATGGTTACCGCTACATTCTATTCATAATAAACATATTCTTTAGATATCTGTGGCTAGTTCCTCTGAAAAATAAATCACCTGAAACAGTTGCTAAAGCCACGAAAACGCTAATGTTAAAAGAAAACAGGGTTCCTGGCTATTTTTGTACGGATATGGGGAAGGAATTTATAGGCCGTGCTTTTCAGAACATGTTGACAGAGTTTAATATCAGCTATTACACAACCAATTCTATACATAAGGCTTCTTTAGCTGAAAGAGTTCAGCGCACCATAAAGGAACGCATGCACCGTTATTTTACACATAAAAACACATACAGATTTCTAGACATTCTGGAATCATTGGCGTCATCCTACAACCGCTCACACCATCGCACGATTGGGACAACACCTAACGAAGTTTTAGAAAGAGGTACGCTCCCGAGGAGAGATGGATCACCACCACCACCACACTCTGCGCGCTTCAAAATCAATGATTATGTAAGGCTATCGCGTTCGGGGAACAAATTCGCAAAGGGTTTTGAGCAAGGATGGACACGCGAGATTTTCAAAGTTAGGGCTATGAGACCTAAAGGTAAGATAATGATGTATTACATTGAAGATTTGAATGGGGAAGAAATCTCAGGAGGCTTTTACCGCGAGGAATTGCAGAAAGTTGCGTTTAATTTAGAAAAAAATGTGTTTAAAATTGAGAAAATTTTAGGAAGCAAAGGTTCAGGAAAGAGAAAAATGTACCTGATGAAATGGCTAGGGTACCCAGAAAGCTTCAACACCTACATAAAAGCTGATGCAATAATGAAGCTTAAATAGTATGCAACATGGCTCCTAACCATTTCTACGTCACACTCCCGTCCTCCTCGTCCCTGTCTGTACACCCTAACAACACACTAGCCAACTTTGTAACAGAACTCCACAAGCACATTGAATTGGGTCGTGATTCGTATGAGGTGGGGATATGCGAAATTCAGCTAGACACCATCTTTTTAAATATTGAACATAAAGAAACCGTTTTTACGATTCTTAGAGACATTGACGAGTGTGAAAAAGCTGGGGTAGCTATGGATGAAACTATGCGTATCGCTCGGACTAAGGTTGCACGGTATTACAGTACAGAAGTAAGACTAGGACCGGGTCAATATGGTTCGGCCGAGGATGTTTTGAGTGGCTTAAACGTAAGTTTAAGAAACTCAAACCTTACGAATGATTTAGTATACGAAATCGTAAACAACCCTGCACATACACTAATCCTAAAATCAAAGACTAACAGACGTATTAAAGACCATAGAAAGTTCCAAATTCTAGCCAATGGCCGATATAGCGCAGCCTTCCAAAGAGACATTTCACGAGACACAGCATGACTTGTCCAGATTAATGTATCAACTGAAGATGGAGAAATTGGCTGAAAGGTCCCCAGACATGTGCTATATTTACAGTAATATAGTGGGGCACCAGTTTGTTGGGGATACCCAGGCACGCCTGCTGCGCATTGCTCACATCCCCAACCATAGAGGAAGGAGTTTGAGTATTACATATGACAGACCCCATTATGTGAATGTCGCAACTAATTTAATAACCAATATCTCAATATATATAAGAACGATTGAGGGTGAAAACTTCCCATTCGGTAACGAGAGCTTAACAGTGAAGCTACACTTTCGACGCACTGAGTTATAATGGATAGAAAGCCTTTCACCGTCTATCGAGGGGTGCGATACCAGCGCGGTAGTGGACTTGGGTCCATTTTTTCATCCATACTACGTACGGCTGTTCCTTTGCTGAAGAGGGGTGCCAGATACCTTGGAAGGAAAGCGCTACAATCAGGTATTAACACTGCAGAAGACATATTGGCCGGGGCTAAACCTAAAGAGGCTCTAAAAAAACATTTAAAGCGTACACGGGACGAAATCATCAAAGATGCAAAGAGAAAAATGCGTGCTGGCGCGAAGAAGCGGGCTGCCCGGAAGAAGAAGGGGTCACGTGGTATTAAACGTAAAAGGCTATCAAAAAAGAAGTGCTGTAAGCGAATGAAACCTATGGTTGACCACTTTTTTGACTGATATAAGCTAAGGACATTGATCTCATGAATCATAGTTTGTTTACCACTTGTCGAGAGAGGAGTCACTATTTCGCCATGGCACGCTTCATCCACCCATGTAGTTCACAATGCTGTAAATCGGAGCTGTCCCTTTTTGAGCTACCTCCAACCCAAGTTTCTATTGAGCACAGTGACTTTATTACAATTAACCCTTTAAACACAATTAGTTCCCCGAGTGCACCTATAGAATTCGTGATACCCAGCTCAGGTCCTTACTTTTTTGATCCAAGCTGTGTGCACATGTACGCTAAGCTACGTATAGCCCATTCTGATGGAACGGTCTGCGATGACAAATATGCTGTATACCCTGAAACAACTTTCTGCACTCCATATTCAACCAGTGTGACGTATATTTAAATCAGACCAATATATCGGCAGGCACGGGGTACTATCATCTACGAGCCTATCTGGAAAATGTCCTCAACTTTTCCAAAGAAGCGAAGGCTACCTTTTTAAGTGCCGAGGGATATTATCAAACTAAAGATGAAAATAGTATAAAAGACAAATTTAAAAATTCTAAAAAGAAAATATACGAGTGTTTTGGACGGTTGCACACAGATTTCACTTTCCAGGAGAAGTTGCTTATCAACGGGGTGGATATGAAAATAAAGCTCACCCGCACGAGTCCTGATATCTGCTTAAATCTGGATGCTGATCAAGAAGAGGGTGCAAAGCCCATTGTGGTTCACATTATGGACACATATCTCCGCGTACGGCGAGTGAAATTAAGTTCACCAAAACAACTAGAAATTGAGAAAAATTTACTAAACGCTACAGTGAAATATCCTATTAACAGAGTGCAAATCAAACTATATACGGTTCCTGCAGGGTTGGCATCGAAGCAGATAGAAAACATTGCCCTGGGAAATCTTCCTAAAAGGATATTAATCGGCATGCAGGACCATGCTTCGGTGAATGGAAAATATAAAAAGAGTGCCTTTAATTTCGAGAATTTCGGACTTAAAAATATAACTCTATACGTTAATGGCACTGCTTTGGGTGGAACAATGGGTACGGACTATTCATCAGACGCTGTGTTACCTCTTTGTGCCAGAGCCTATAGTAATCTGACCCATATTGCAGGTGATTGTGATGAGCTGGTAATGGGGTAACGCAGGAAGAATTCATTGATCAATTTAACCTTTATCCGTTTGACATTACACCTGACTTATCTGCTAGCGTAAATACCCATTTAACCCCACAGCAGAGCGGAAACATCTCAGTGCGGCTGGAATTCGCCAAGCCTATAGACGCTCCTATTAGTGTACTAGTATATCTCGAATCGCAAGCCCTAATAGAAGTAGATAGATTTAGGAGCGTTATCACTGACTTTTAAATGGATGCTAATCACTTCAGAAAGTAATGGAGCGAGTCACACGTTCCAAATTTATCGGCGTGTTTGCGAAGAATGAAACATTGAGTTTGCCAAGTACGCGAGAATGCGGTAGTCTTATTGTGAACACAGATGTCATCGGTAATGAAGGGATTCACTGGATCGCTGTCTATTTTAAAAATAGACTGCGCCTGTACTATTTTGATTCACTCGGTACTCAACCCTGGAGTGACCCTATTATTGTAAAATTTCTCGCTCAATTACATATTCCCGAAGTTGTGTGGACCCCATTTCGCATGCAAGGATATTTTACTAATGTTTGCGGAATGTACTGTGTCTCATTTCTCATGCATATGTCAAGTGATAAAGAATTTATAAATTTTTTAAATTTATTTGACCCGTGTCACACTCGCCGAAACGATGAAATGGTATGCAGACAGATAAAAATCCGTTTTCCAATTGTACGTACTCGTTGTATATTATAATGTTTTTGTTCGTATATTTGTAACGGTATATTCTGTAGTTGTTTATTGTACTGATTTCTTTCATTTAATAAATTTATGAAAATATATTGTCTTCTTATCCCAAAAAGATTGAAAAACACTTACATTATTTCGGTGTGACATTGTTGACTGATCAGTATATCCTCCGTATTCCGAGATTCTTCAAAAGATTGTATAACACGTGTCAAATCTTCATCGGACCTTAAAGGAATAATGTTCATTCTTTTAAAACATATACAGAATATACAGACAGATCCCCATTATGTGAAGATATATTTGGTTCATTTAAGAGGAATAATATCGATTGCCATAAAAAATTTCGATTTTAGCATAATGGGGATAAGAGGTAAAAGCAAATAACATTGATTGACATAAAATTTTTTTTTGGCGAGTATCTATTTGACGAGATACTACAACTCTCCATATATATAAATCGAATTATAGACACTTACATTTCTATGGTAGTCCCCTGCGTCGGGTTGTAAGGAGCGTCACTGCAAATATCTTCAACGGTTTGCGTTGGAAATAAATCACCACGGTCAGTCGCGTTAAAAAGACTAATTGCGGTTAATGCTGCAGTGTCACTTTCTTCATACAATTCCGGGGAGACGTACAGGTCCATGGTGGAGGATGTGTGACATTGCTGACTGTTCAGTATACCCTCCGTATTCCGAGATTCTTCAAAAGATTGTATAACACGTGTTAAATCCTCATCGGACCTTAAAGGAATAATGTTCATTCTTTTAAAACATATACAGAGTATACAGACAGATCCCCATGATGTGAAGATATCTTTGGTTCATTTAAGAGGAATAACATTGATTGCCATAAAAAAAATTTGATTTTAGCATAATGGGGATAAGAGGTAAAACCAAATAACATTGATTGACATAAAAAATTTTTGGCGAGTATCTATTTGACGAGATACTACAACTCTCCATATATATAAATCGAATTATAGACACTTACATTTCTATGGTAGTCCCCTGCGTCGGGTTGTAAGGAGCGTCACTGCAAATATCTTCAACGGTTTGCGTTGGAAATAATTCACCACGGTCAATTGCGTTAAAAAGACTAATTGTCGTTAATGCTGCAGCGTCACTTTCTTCATACAAGTCTGGGGAGACGTACAGGTCCATGGTGGAGGGAATGATTATTCACTGACGCGAAAATAGCTACTTTTACTCCCAACTGAAAAATATCCCCTTTTATATGCACAATCGCCAAGCTCCGCCCAAAAGACCAGATGTTCGTAGTGATTGGCTGCCGATGTAGCTGGGGGGAGCTATGACGTGTACCAATCCGCTATAACGGGACCGGACGAGTAACATATATATAAAATCGTGTTTCTTGTGAATAAATTATAGACACTTACATTTCTATGGTAGTCCCTTATATTATATTTTTATTTTTACTTACAAGTTATTAGTATTGTTTTCACAAATTCTTATGTTAACTTAATTTCAATTGTTAACTTATTTTATAATAAAGAAATTATAAATATAGCCTAATTATATTTTTAAAAAAGCATTCAGTTTCCACGTTAAACTGTGGGTCTAAGGCGGAGTGAAAACCTTTCCAATTCGGCGAGAAATTGCACTAGGGTACAACGAAAATTATTTGGTGATTCTTATAGAACTTTTGATACTGATTCCGGTTTCAGAATTTTTCTATCACCCATAGTTTTCGAGAAAATAATATTTCCATTTACTCAGAGTTTCCCTTGCTAATAACTCTCAGTAGCCGAATGACGTCACAAGTCGTACCTTTTCATTATAAATGGAGTAAAGCATTTAATTTTAAGAATGGTTTAATAGATTTTTTATAGTTTCCGGTTTTTATTTTTACTTACATGTTATTAGTGTCATCCCTGCATGACATCACACGTATTTGTAAATATATATATATAACTTGAATATCTCGTTTATTAAATCGTATTTGTAAGGTATCTATTGATTTATTACACGTATTTGTAAATATATATATAACTTGAATATCTCGTTTATTAATTCGTATTTGTAAATATATATAACTTGAATATCTCGTTTATTAAATAAATCATGTTTCAATTAGCGTTTTACTTTCTCCTTTGTGTGTGTGTGTGTGTGTGTGCAGGTGAAAGTTCTAAGCTCCGCCCACTGTAAGACCGTGAGTCATGCTACTATCTGGGAGTCCCTGCGTGGTCAGTCAACTGCAGTAAGCCCAGAGATCAGACGTGTATTCAGATCAGACGTGTATTCAAATGGCTACCTTTAATAGTGCTTGTACAACGTTTGAAATGGTATTCGCAAAGTGTCAGGATGTGGTGGATACCGAAAAACTTCCTATTCCTCCTCCTATACCTCTTTTAAAAACACATTGGATTGTGCGAAGTTCCAAGATGTACAAATACTCTACGATGTTCTGGTGAGACCGTTGAAGGCTTCGTTGCACAGACGATGTGCTGAAGTATACTGCAGAGCTAAACTTTATAAAGTCTCACATACACCGTGAATTAAAGAAACGACGCGTGCAGAAGAGAAGCAGCAGGTATGGATAATGAGCCTTGCGGATGGGTGGTATGACAAGCGGTATTACGTCATGCTACACCATGTCGATTACTCATACCCTACGACTGAAAATGTGAATCTCGTGATCATGGACAATCTTAAGTATTTTTATCCTATATTAACGTATATCATGATGAGGTTCGTAGTGAGGTGGGCTAGTGCCCTGCGTGAGTTTTTAACAGACTTAGAGACGAGTATCGTTTGATGGGCAGAAAGGAAAAATATGAGCATATGTTCCTCTCAAATAGTGCGCCGGAGTGTGAAGATGTTTAGTAAAACATAAAATGTTCCTAGTTCTTATCCTGAGGTAAAATGTCTGGTGCGTAGGCTGGTAGTGATGAAATTAATTCTTGTACCGGAAAAACAAATATGTACAACAATTCGGTACGACTCGCGGATCATACGAACAAGCCCATTCACGTATCATCGAGTCAACCGCCCGTCGAACCGTTCCTGCCTACCTGCGTGCCTCACACGACTCATAGTTATCTCAGAGCTTGAACCGAGTGGACGTGCGCTCCTCGAATACGATGGAACTTCCTTTGAGCAGCATTCTCAACGCCTCGTACGATGTGTCCGTGACGAAATCGTTGCGCGTGTTCAGGCGTAATTCCGGTACCATTAGCAATGTACTGGAAACGGAATGTAGACAAACAAACAAACGGGTTTATTTAAGTTTCGAGGAGATGAATAGAATCTTCGTGATAGTTGAGAAGTGGAGTGAAGATCGTTATAAAATACCTGCAAACGTAGGTACAAGAAGAGAGCAGATTAGTGACGCACCCTCATACGCCGTTGTATGTACGTTGTGTATAAATAACGATCGGCCGTGCATTGATATACGGCTAATGTGGAAGAATGCTTCTGATAATAACGCTCTTGTTCCTACGCGAAACCGTTTCATCCTCGTCAGAATGTTTGAAATCGTCGGATTCAGCAAGCTGAAACCTATATTAGACGCGCGTGTTACGGACATGCTTTATTTTGATACAGTACTTGAATACGCCTACAACGCTCTGCTCGATGGGTTTACCGAGTGTAGGGCTGGTGAGAATGGTCTAGTGCTGGACGTTTATTTAAAAAGTTTAGACTCTTGAAATACCATGAACTTTGGTACAAAGCAATTGATCGGTACAAGGCTGAGCTCACCTACACCGTTCACCCTGAAGAACTATTTCTTTATATAACGCGCAGTTGTCGTAACGATTTAGAAGATTATTTCAATTGCCGCTATGTTGAGTGAGTTAACGATTGAAAAGCTCGAGTCGGTAGAAATATACCCTCGATTGGAAAAGCGTGCTTATAAACTTGTGTTTAATAATGTAGCTAACGATGAACTCTTTGTGCGTGCTTTTGATTGTATTCTAGACGTATTTAAAGATGACTTACCAACCGGTTGTAAAGTGGGAACAAAAATAGTACTGACCGGTATGAAAGCCCTTCATATCGAATACAGGTTTCCCTATACTTTAAGCGGTGAAATATTATTAAGCCGCATATACTGCGTATTGCAGAGCAATAATGATGTAATTGTAAACTCGATTAAGACCGAGTTTAGTATTTTGAAAAAAAAGTGAAATGCATTTATATATTTTGCTTGATATTTCTCCTGTACTGTTATGATTATATGCATATTTCTATTATTATTGAAATGTATTTATATATTTTGCGTGATATTTCTCCTGTACTGTTATGATTATGTACATATTTCTATTATTATTGAAATGTATTTATATATTTTGCGTGATATTTCCCCTGTACTGTTATGATTATGTACATATTTCTATTATTATTGAAATGTATTTATATATTTTGCGTGATATTTCCCCTGTACTGTTATGATTATATGCATATTTCTATTATTATTGAAATGTATATTTATTTCTATTTGAAATGTATATTTATTTTATATATATCACCATAATTGTGTGTATATATTTCCTGTACTGTTATGATTATATGCATATTCCTCAATTATTATTGAAATGTATATTTATTTTCTATATATTTATAATAAACAGAATGACGCAATGTTGTTTTACTTAATTATATCATGTTACGCCTTCTAAACCTACTACCGGTATTCTAAACCAACTTTTAAGAAATATAATAATGTATACAATGGTATCGCTAAAAAGTGGTATCTGGCAACTCAAGCCATTTACGCCTTCTAAGCCAACTGGCTGATTAGGAGTCTATAATAGTTTATACAATGGTATCGCTAAAAAGTGGTATCTGGCAACTCAAGCCATTTACGCCTTCTAAGCCAACTGGCTGATTAGGAGTCTATAATAGTGTATACAATGGTATCGCTAAAAAGTGGTATCTGGCAACTCAAGCCATTTACGCCTTCTAAGCCAACTGGCTGATTAGGAGTCTATAATAATGTATACAATGGTATCGCTAAAAAGTGGTATCTGGCAACTCAGTCTTCGATTAGAATTAAATGAATACATGGCGCTATCTGGCAACTCAAGCCATTTACGCCTTCTAAGCCAACTGGCTGATTAGGAGCCTATAAAGCAACGCCTACTCGGCTGAAGTCTTAATATATACTTGGCTCCTGCCAGGTGAACACCTCTCCTCCTTTCTCTCCTCCTTTCTCTCCTTTCTCTTGGGGGATAACGCCGCCTCCAAGTTGCATGCCCCTTGCAACCCCGGTTGGCAACAAAGGGCCCTTTGGGGTATTTTTTTATTTTTTTATTTTTTTTTATTTTTTGGGGTATTTTTTCTTTTTTTTTCTGTTTTTCTTTTTTCTTTTTTTGCAACACCCCCACCCCCCTTTGCAACACCCCACCCCCTTTTCAACATTACGTAATCACTTGCAACATTCTTGCACTCTACCTTTTTGCGGCTATACTACTGTCCCCAAACAACCGGCAAACTAACTTTCCCATTACGACTGCAGTAGGCTTATTCAGTTATTTTACCTTATTCAATTATCTTACCGTATTTGTATCTGCTTGTTTATCTGCTGATTTATGTATTTCATTTTACTTGCCTAATCCATTTACTGTCCCAACACCGCACTTTCATTACTTCAGTTATTATTGGCTTAATTACTTATTATTGTGTGTTCATTGCCGCATATCTCATTAGCCTACCTAAATTAGTGTTTCTTGTCATTATTTGAGTCACTTAACGATGATACTGTATAAACCATTTGTTATTACTAATAATTATGATCAATAAGAATACAGTATCATCGTTAAGTGAATAAAATAATGACAAGAAACACTAATTTAGGTAGGCTAATGAGATATGCGGCATAATCAGTCATTTTAATATCGCACAATTACCGTATACATAATTGTTAATCACTGTGAACAAGTAATTAATTTATTTTTCTAATTAAACACAAAACCACAAAGTCATTTCTTTCTCCTTATTAAATATTGTTTGTTTGCACTGTGCCCAAGCTGGTAACCCTAAGTATTCGTTTCAGTTTAATTTATTAATTATAGTAAGCCTACTTTCTAGGCCACAGTGTATATATATATATACATGTGTATATATATATATATATATATATATATATATATAATGAAAAGAACCACGAAGGAAAGGAAACACAGAATGGTGCTCAAGCGCTTTCGTCTAATGACATCCTCAGGAACGTTGAAGTAAATAAAGAGTTCGAGACTATATATATGTCACAAATACATATACATATATATATATATATATATATATATATAGAAATAAAAATTGTGGGAAGAGCATACAAATTTGTAATGAAAAACTACCAATGTTAGCACTTTGCCCTTCTTGTCTAAATCCATTCTGAACGAATTCAAAACAACAGGATCAAGTGGATTGTTTACAACCAATTGTCCGGAGTCATGTCCCAGGTTTTAAGTTTAGTATCTATCTGAAAAAACAAACAATTTGTCCTACGTATTGTCCTACTGTATTGATTGGAATAATGCTTCAGTTTTGTTTCACTCTAGCAATATTGTTAATAGAAATATTCTTGAGTCTGCTATTATTCAATTTACAATTTGTTTTAACATGAGCCAGGGTCTTTTTCCACTTGATCCTGTTGTTTTGAATTCGTTCAGAACGGATTTAGACAAGAAGGGCAAAGTGCTAAAACTTTGGTAGTTTTCCCTTATAAATTTGTATGCTCCTCTTACAATTTTTATTTTTCAATTTATTTTTATTTTTTTTTATTTTTTTGTGACCTATATATATTTCAGGCATTATCTATAAAATTGGTTGTAAACAATCCACTTGATCCTGTTGTTTTGAATTCGTTCAGAACGGATTTAGACAAGAAGGGGAAAGTGCTAAAATTGGTAGTTTTACCTTACAAATTTGTATGCTTCTCTCACAATTTTTATTTCTATATATATATATATATTTTTTTTTTGTGACCTATATATAGTCTCGAACTCTTTATTTACTTCAGTGTTCCTGAGAATGTCATTAGACGAAAGCGCTTGAGCACCATTCTGTTTCCTTTCCTTCGTGGTTCTTTTCATCATAAATATTTTCCCTTTTCATATATATATATATATATATATATATATATATATATATATATATATATTAATAAAATTGTACATTACCCGGCACTCCAAAATAAGGGTATTTTCCGTTTGGGGGCTAACAGCGAATTTTAATGAAAATCAGTCTACTAATGTAGTTTTGGTCACTGATTTCAAAAATATCTTTCTTTTTTGGAGAAATGAAAAGCAAACATGGTAGAGCACTTTAAATAATTAATATGTGTTTTAACTAGCTTAAACTAGTTACAGAGGATTGTGTTAAATTTAGCCAGAGTCACAAACTGCTACTGTTTATGAAAAAGTGCTCTAAGTGTAGGAAAGTGTGTTCCTTTGATAAAAATACCCAGTTCTTTCGTTGCCAAAAGCGTCGGTCAAACGGTAAAAAGTGCAACTTTACGAAGAATACGTTTTTTGAAGGAACCCGGCAGATCTATAAAAGTAGCAGAAAAAAATCAAGAATTAATGCCCAATTAGGTCAATTGAATGCCCGGTTAGGTCAAATGTACGCCCTTGACGATTAGTTAGGTTAAGTCATGATACTTTCGTTAAAAACACATTAATTATTTAAAGTGCTCTAACATGTTTGTTTTTCATTTCTCTAAAAAAAGAAAGTTATTTTTTAAATCAGTGACCAAAACTACATTAGTATACCGATTTTCATTAAAATTCGCTGCTAGCCCCCAAACGGAAAACATCCCAAAATAATCACAATAATATAAAAAATATATTATCCAAAGAATCACTGCATCATTGCATTACGAATACAGGGCGTCCCAAAAAAATGTATACACACTTTAACAGCTGATAGCTCAATTGATGTTTCTTTCTTTCCAAGTTAAACCCATTAGAATTAATAATGGCAGTCAGACTAAGCTTTGAACAAAGGAAATTCATTCTAAAATGCTACTGGAAGTGTGAAAACGCAGTTGAAGTGCAAAGACAGTTTAGGGGGGAGTTTCAAACAGATCCACCAACGCGACTTACCATCACTCGAATTAGAGATAAGTTTGAAGCCGATGGAACTGTTCAGAATGTCCACAAGAAGCGTTCCGGAAGACCACGGACATCGACAAGCCCCACAAAACAAGAAAGAGTACTGGAAACGTATCACCAAAGTCCAAGAAAATCTGTGCGGCAAGCGAGTCGTGAGGTAGGAATTTCAGAATCGTCTGTCCAACGCATTTTGAAGCGCTGTCAATGGAAAAGTTACATTCCAAGATTAGTCCATGCTATTAATGAAGATGATCCGGACCGAAGAGTGGAGTATTGCGAGTGGTACTTGGCACGATGTGGATGTGGACTGGACGAAGGGGTTTCGTAGAATACCCTCCGCGTTCACCAGACCTCACACCACTAGACTTTTTTTTATGGGGATACTTAAAAGACAAAGTCTACGCTATAAAACCTGCAACAGTCGCTGAATTGAGAGCAGCCATTGAACGAGAATGCACACAAATACTAAACGAAATGTTTCGTGATGTTTGCGATTCCATTGCTTCGCGTTATCAGCAGTGCCTGGACCAGAACGGACGTCAGTTTGAAAACAGGCGTTGACAAAACAATTAAATAATGTCTGTAGATTCTATTACATTTTGAAAATGAAATGTATTTTAATAAACACTGCCTTTATAATTATTTAAAGTGTGTATACATTTTTTTGGGACGCCCTGTATATGAAAATAGATCATGTAACCATTGTCTGAGGCTCTAAATTAAAAAATCGGTGAATGTTTGCATTACCAATAATAGGTAGCAGCACATACTATAGATGTGACATATGATATGTATCTATATTATAGTATACTATAAAGTAGGTAAAATTTCACGAACGGTGGCAAAACTGAAATTTACACGAGTTTCTCTAAATGAGTTTACAATGTTTACTGATCAAGAATTACCAGATATTTTTTTATCTGTATTTTTGTTAACTTGCAAAAACTACCTAAACCAGTTACTACCAGTGCATGTATTATTTTATTAAAAGACTGTCCATACTGTAATTGTATATTAACATAATATGAATATAACTAATGCGAATCATATTAATATTTGCTAAATAGCATTTACAACTACGATATTTTGCATTAGGAAATAAAAAGTTGAAAACTAATTTTCTTGCGCTTCAGTAGTGTATTCTAACAGTCGGTATGTACTATATATATCTTGTAATCGTTACTGCCAGGCTTCTGACCACTTTACAAATAAAAATTAAATTTGATTTTTTTATTTGTTTTGGGAGAAAATTCTTGAAATTTCACTTACACGGGAATATTCTCAAGAATTTTCTCGAGAATATTCTCCAAAAGATTATTCCCAATAATTTTACATCACTATTAACTATTAAATAATATACATATTGTTGGCAATACCTTTCAATACCGTCTCTTTTCCATTTCAAAGACCTTCGTGACCAAAACACTTATTCAAATCGTCCTTTTGCAAAGAAACGATACAATTTTAGTGTTTATTCCATAAAGACTTTAAATAGGCGTTTAATTTAAGGCGGCAAATTAAATAATTTAATTCTCACTGAAAATCGTGAAAGGTTTGAAAGAAGGCTTCCTTACATTTTAATTTCCAATTAGAAGTTCAACGTATTAACTTTGATTTGAGTGAACTTCTAAGGCTCCATTCTTTCTATGAGGGCCACTCAATATATTTTGCCCCACCTATTTTTTTTCTTTCCAAGTTTCTTTGTAAGTTCCAGAAATTTTGTACACAAGTAGTTACATACCTTTTTAACAAGTTTTTATTTTTCCACATAGTCTCCATCCTTTCCTACGGCTTTCCTCCACCTCGAAACAAGGGCCTTTATTCCTTGCTGGTAAAAGTCCATTGGGTCCCGTTGGAGACACCTCTTAACCTCCTCAGCAACCTCATCGTCACTGAAACTTTCTTTCACGAATAGCATCCTTCATTGGCCCAAGTAGTATAGCCTCAAAAAGGGAGACAGAGAATGGATCAATTTGAAAATTTCCCCCCTCACCTTCCTTCATGGAGGTCCTCCACCGTCCTTCATGACGGTCCCTCCTTTATGAGGTGTCCTTCATGGTTCTTAAAAAAAAAAAAAAGGGGGAAAAAATAATAGGGGAAATTCTTTCATGAGGCAAACAAGAACAAACATGCAAATACATACATACATTCAAGTACTTTCTGTTCAGGCAAATTCCGCCAGACAGTAGAAATGAAAACTTAAAATGAATATCTGAAAGGTTTTAATAAGCCTAACCAGATTGCGCATCAACACATCCAATTTTCGTCTGTTAACAAATTGCGAACAATACATAAATCAAAATCAGATTGAACATATTTTAAATCGAAAAACAAGTTCTTTGTTTAATATCTGTATTATGAAAAACAAAATGAATATTTATTATTTTAATTTAAATAAATTAATTTCTCTCTTTTTTGAGGGAAACTGGCTTATTTTCAAACGAGATGACCTTCAAATACAATATATACTTATAGTACACGCATATTTGTTTATTTACTTTTAAATATGTAGTTTTCTGTTATTTACATCGCTATATACCATTACATTCACTTTCACATGCCATCTTCTGGTATATGAATTAATAATTTTACCGTTCATCAAATTTCGTTATAAAATTACATGTGTTAAAAGAACAAGTTGCGTAACGATGCTTTAAACTAAATCACCAAAGTTGTTTTCCTCCTCTAAACATCCACTTAAATATTATTACTAATATTGATTTATTGTTATTATTACATATATATATGTACACGTGTTAAGAGTATTTAAATTAAATATATTGATTTCAATTCCCTTCGTAATAAAAGCATCTGGCAACTATACCCCCAATCTTGCCATATTTCTCTCACAGTAACTGTCTTCAGAGTAGTTAAGTTTAACTTTCTTTTATCGACTATTAGTTGCTACTAATCTTGTTATTATTATTATTATCATTGTTTTATTTATATATATATATATATATATATATATATATATATATATATATATAACATCCAAATAAGTAGGTTCGGGTAAAAAACTTTCTTATTAGGTGCAATTAAAGAAAACGGGGTGTCGAATTTGTGGGGGTTGGCAATTTTAATTAGATTCAGTATTAAAAATAAGCAGCTAGGTGTTATAAATTTATAATAATAAATAAATAAGTAAATAAATAAGTATTATTAATAGTTAAAACATGTATTACAATGTTAAACAATATTAATGGACAATATTAAGCAATATTAGTGGACATTAGTCCTAGATTTTGTTAGTATGCCAATATTAATCGGGGTTTCAGCTTCGTTTTAAACAAATTTACATTCACAATATTTTTTATATCGGCATGCAAGTCATTCCATAGTTTCAATCCAATGAAAATGGGTAGTTTTTGAGATGAAGACAACCGAGGTATAACAAGCATTGTTCTATTTCTGGTCTGATACGAATGGATTTCTTGTTGAGTTACAAAATATCTATTTACCCATTGCAAATTAATGATTTTGTTCTTACACTTGTAAATAAAAATAAAATGTGCCAGTTTGGTTATATCGTTGAGCTTTAGTAGGTTTAACTCTTTAAATAAAGCACTAGAGCGATCAAGGAAATCAGCAACAGATAATAACCTTATTGCTCGTTTTTGGATGACAAAGATACCATTTAAAGCGTTGTTAGCGGAGTTTCCCCAAACAAGGGAGCAGTATGTTATATAAGGAAGAACAAGAGTATGATAAAGAGTCAATAAAACTTATTTTGGGACTACATTTCTAAATTTAAACATTATAGAAACGCTCCTTGAAATATTTTTCGCGATTTAATTTACATGATCACTCCATTGCAAATTCTTATCTAGTATTACACCAAGAAATTCTGTTACAGCACAAGCCTTTATGGCGATTTCATTAACATTAAGTTCATCAAGATATACATTTCTTTTATTAGTAAAAATTATGAAATTTGTTTTACTAGTATTTAGGAAGAGTTTATTGGCGGTCAACCATTTCATTACACTGATGAATTCTGAATGAGATATATTCTTAGCTGTATTAACATTTTTGCAAGAAAAAGAGACAGTTGTATCATCTACAAACATTATGAAGTTCAGTATATTTGATGAACGTGGAAGGTCATTTATATATAATAAAAATAACAGTGGACCCAGAACCAGCACTGTGGCACACCATGCTTGACAGGCGCTTTAGTTGTGCAAACCTTATTTACTGATACAAATGATATCTGTTGGACAACAACCAAATAAGTAGGTTTCTAAAAAAAAAAAAAAATTCTCATTTCCAGTTAATAGAAAACTTGGAAAGGTTTTTAGGAGGCATAACTCTGGTATTTAGCATCATTGCAGGTTGTTAACTGAATATAGCACCAGTCCTTCATGAGGCAATACCACCAAAGAAGTTCAAAGCACATCTTCAACAATAATTCAAGTAAGGATCTTTCACTACATGGTCGCTTTCGTTTATTTTAGCAAACCTGAAACTTAAATACTCTCAAATTCTGAATGCTTTATACAACAAGAGGAAGAAATCGTAATTTCTCTCAAAACTGTCCTAATTCCATTATTCTAAATCCACATATTCTCTGCGATATATATATATATATATATATATATATATATATATATATATATACACACAGTACTTACTTATGTCTGTTGATTTTTACCCATTCTTCAACAGAATGTACAAGCTGTTGCAAGCTAGAAGTCGGGTATACGAGGAAACTGTATTATTATTATTAGTAGTAGTAGTAGTAGCAGGGGTAACAGTAGTTTAAAACTTATCCTCACTTCTACACATCTCTCTTTCATAGCAAGCCTAAATCACCTAAGCTATCCGCTGAAGCAGGAGTCACGCCAAACTATTTTACATCGAAAGCATTCTAACATCTACATAATAACAGAAATGAGCCCGCATATACAATATACGAGTTTACCCATTTGGTTAACACCACAATGCTTTTGTATCACTCATTACCTATCTGTATTACCTAAAAATTAGCTAGCTAGTTGTCAACTAGCGATCAAAATAATGTAATGTGCAAATTTTTAGTTTGGAACCGAGCCTTAAAAGCTCGGTCCCAAACGCACAGTCACACACACACACGCACACATTCTTTCAGAAAAGGGCATATATATATGTACACACACACACAGCACACACACACACACACACATATATACACCATCCCAAATTTTTAGTGTTCCGTTCGATGATTCATCATTTCACGAAGGTTAAGCTTGTTCCCCCACTCTCTCTCTCTCTCTCTATATATATATATATATATATATATATATATATATATATATATAAAGATGTATACTTAAATAATTATATGTATATTAATATAAACATGTAAATATAAAATATGCATAATATAAAGATTTTATACAAAGTAAATGACTAACAATAAATAACGTATTATGAATCAAACTGTGGAATGACATCTCGATCTCAAAGGGTTTTAATTTACATTTCCCTCAAAAACTGTGATTAATAGAAGAAAAACGTGTTTTCATTTTTGTAATCAGGGTAAAAAGAACATAAGAATCACACACACACACATATATATATAATATATATATATATATATATATATATATATATATATATACACACAGTACTTACTTATGTCTGTTGATTTTTACCCATTCTTCAACAGAATGTACACCATTTTTCTGTTGCAAGCTAGAAGTCGGGTATACGAGGAAACTGTATTATTATTATTATTATTATTAGTAGTAGTAGTAGTAGTAGCAGGGGTAACAGTAGTTTAAAACTTATCTTCACTTCTACACATCTCTCTTTCATTGCAAGCCTAAATCACCTAAGCTATCCGCTGAAGCAGGAGTCACGCCAAACTATTTTACATCGAAAGCATTCTAACATCTACATAATAACAGAAATGAGCCCGCATATACAATATACGAGTTTGCCCATTTGGTTAATACCACAATGCTTTTGTATCACTCATTACCTATCTGTATTACCTAAAAACTAGCTAGCTAGTTGTCAACTAGCGATCAAAATAATGTATGGGCAAATTTTTAGCTTGGAACCGAGCCTTAAGCTCGGTCCCAAACGCACAGTCACACACACACACACACACATTCTTTCAGAAAAGGGCATATATATATGTACACACAAGCACACACACACACACACACACACATATATACACCATCCCAAATTTTTAGTGTTCCGTTTGATGATTCATCATTTCACGAAGGTTAAGCTTGTTCCCCCCACTCTCTCTCTCTCTCTCTCTCTCTCTCTCTCTCTCTCTCTCTATATATATATATATATATATATATATATATATATATATATATATATATAAAGATGTATACTTAAATAATTATATGCATATTATATATAAACATGTAAATATAAAATATGTATAATATAAAGATTTTATACAAAGTAAATGACTAACAATAAATATCGTATTATGAAGCAAACTGTGGAATGACATATCGATCTCAAAGGGTTTTAATTTACATTTCCCTCAAAAACTGTGATTAATAGAAGAAAAACGTGTTTTCATTTTTGTAATCAGGGTAAAAAGAACCTAAGAATCACCCATATTTAGCAAATGGAGAAAAACTTTGTTGATCAATGTTATGATGTGATAAATATGTGCATTTGTACATTGTGGCAAGACCATAGTTCATGTGACAAATATTAATAATACGAAGAGTCGCTAGATTACATTTGACAGCTCAAATACTAAGGATAGAAATGGAATTAACAGGAAATAGTACAACAATGTCGGATGTAAGTACAGCCACAGTCAGACGTCTTTATATCATGAATCCCATAGCTTACGAAGATATATATATATATATATATATATATAGTTTTACAATCATGTTCTAAATCAATTATTCAGCCGTTAATGTTCTCATATTTGCTGAAATAAATTTCTAATAATAAAATTTTTATAAGTTTATACATCTCAATTTTGTGTTTATGTACAACACTTTTTGGGAACAGTTGGACGGAGAAAACCATATATAAAGATTTCACATGATTCCCCGACTCATTTATATATATATATATATATATGTTAAAATTTGAATACACACATATGAGCGTGTAACAACATAGTATGAGCCTTATCAAGCAATTATACGACGCTGGAAAAAATAAGTAATTAGATAAATATAAATGAAAAATGTAGACGGAAATGGAACGATTTGAGAATCTCCCGTCAAGAACCACTTACGAATTTATGAGTTATACATCTACTAGAGTTTCTGGTAGGATGATGGCTTCATACTCTTTTACAATGTATATTTGAGAATAAAGGGGATCATTCTAGCCTAAACATCCAAAAACCGTACAGCAGAGATCACCCCTACAAACAGACGACATTTTGTAGAGGCCTAAACTACATGAACAAGCAGGAGCCCCCAAATAAAAGTTCACATACTTCATGCTCGTAGAACCATGTAGTTTTTATAATGCTAATACATGAATGATAATTTATCAGACTGTTTTCGCGACTCTTTCTGTTTTACCCTAAATTCTTCCACGTGTATAACTATACTGTATGTTGTGATAAACATTCTTTGACAAACTTTTCAATGCATACATCCTATCGCTGGATGCATGTAAAACTCAAATTCGCACGCTTTTCACACATCTCTGTTGCATTATCACCCGGCTGTAGCATTTAGGACAGCGTTTTTCATGGATTAATGCGAGACCCCAGTGCATCCTCAAAATCATATTGTCAGAATTTACGAGTATATATAAACATAAGAACAAATAAATTCCATATAGGCCACTGCTGATCAAAATAATAATCAAAACACTACAAATACATAATGTTGTGAAACCTATAATAAAATAAGTTTTTTTTGTTTACAAAATAGTTGCTAATTATAAGCCATCAAAATTTCAATAAAATTAAGCATGTACGAATTACTTCTCAAAACTCTAAGTTTTAAACATTGCGTTTCATGGCATCATGCATCTTCTACACACACACACACACACACACACAACACACACGCACATTAGCTTTCTGAGTTTGGTTCGAGGTCTGTGAGCCTCACCAAAGGTACACCTTTCTTAATGCACGAAGGTCACATTCATACTGAATACACCCTGGTGTAGGATTTATATTATCATTATGAAATGAAGTTCATTCCTAACTATGGTCTCAGAGTTAGATAATTGTTCTCAGTAGTAGCTAGGTGTTAGTAAAGCTATTTATATGTTAATGAACTTCCTGATGATTAGATATTCTGTATTGTATATTTTGTACCAAAATATATTTTCCCTATCTCATCTATCTGAACATGGCTTATAACAGGGTTTGATGAAACCTTTATATCAGATTTTGTTCGTGATTAGAAAGTGGCGTTAAAATACTCGTAGCTAAAAGTAAAAAATCTGGAAAATATTTGTGAAGGAATGTTCATAGGAAATTTCGATATTGTAAAGTATTAAAGTATATTATATATATATATATTATATATATATATATATATATATATTATGCAGGAAGGAAGAGCCAAGGGCAAATGTTCGCAAAAGCGCCCCTCCCATAGAAGAGAGCCAAAATCAACGTCCGTGATTTTCGAGAGGCCTAGGCACGATGCGTTTGAAAGATGGGGGTCATAGACAGGAGGAAAGGCGGATTGAGGAAGATTTTTCCAGAGTTCACTGGTTGAGTAGATGAAAGACTGAAAATGCCGATTAACCCTTGTATTAGCTAGTTGAATAGAAAAGGAATGAGAAAGTGTAGAAAGTCTGGTACTGCTTGCTCTCCTTAAAGGAGGAGGCATGAAGTTTTAGAATTTAGAAGAGCAATGTCCGTTACGATAGCGATAGTGAAGAGAGAGTGAGGTAACATTGCAGCAAAGAGAGAGAGAGAATGAAGACAATCAGTAAGAGGCGGGGAACTGATGAGACGAAATCTCATCAGTTCCCCGCCTCTTACTGATTGTCTTCATTCTCTCTCTCTCTTTGCTGCAATGTTACCTCACTCTCTCTTCACTATCGCTATCGTAACGGACATTGCTCTTCTAAATTCTAAAACTTCATGCCTCCTCCTTTAAGGAGAGCAAGCAGTACCAGACTTTCTACACTTTCTCATTCCTTTTCTATTCAACTAGCTAATACAAGGGTTAATCGGCATTTTCAGTCTTTCATCTACTCAACCAGTGAACTCTGGAAAAATCTTCCTCAATCCGCCTTTCCTCCTGTCTATGACCCCCATCTTTCAAACGCATCGTGCCTAGGCCTCTCGAAAATCACGGACGTTGATTTTGGCTCTCTTCTATGGGAGGGGCGCTTTTGCGAACATTTGCCCTTGGCTCTTCCTTCCTGCATAATATATATATATATATATATATATATATATATATATATATATATTTAATACTTTACAATATCGAAATTTCCTATGAACATTCCTTCACAAATATTTTCCAGATTTTTTACTTTTAGCTACGAGTATTTTAACGCCACTTTCTAATCACGAACAAAATCTGATATAAAGGTTTCATCAAACCCTGTTATAAGCCATGTTCAGATAGATGAGATAGGGAAAATATATTTTGGTACAAAATATACAATACAGAATATCTAATCATCAGGAAGTTCATTAACATATAAATAGCTTTACTAACACCTAGCTACTACTGAGAACAATTATCTAACTCTGAGACCATAGTTAGGAATGAACTTCATTTCATAATGATAATATAAATCCTACACCAGGGTGTATTCAGTATGAATGTGACCTTCGTGCATTAAGAAAGGTGTACCTTTGGTGAGGCTCACAGACCTCGAACCAAACTCAGAAAGCTAATGTGCGTGTGTGTGTGTGTGTGTGTGTGTGTGTTGTAGAAGATGCATGATGCCATGAAACGCAATGTTTAAAACTTAGAGTTTGAGAAGTAATTCGTACATGCTTAATTTTATTGAAATTTTGATGGCTTATAATTAGCAACTATTTTGTAAACTTATTTTATTATAGGTTTCACAACATTATGTATTTGTAGTGTTTTGATTATTATTTTGATCAGCAGTGGCCTATATGGAATTTATTTGTTCTTATGTTTATATATACTCGTAAATTCTGACAATATGATTTTGAGGATGCACTGGGGTCTCGCATTAATCCATGAAAAACGCTGTCCTAAATGCTACAGCCGGGTGATAATGCAACAGAGATGTGTGAAAAGCGTGCGAATTTGAGTTTTACATGCATCCAGCGATAGGATGTATGCATTGAAAAGTTTGTCAAAGAATGTTTATCACAACATACAGTATAGTTATACACGTGGAAGAATTTAGGGTAAAACAGAAAGAGTCGCGAAAACAGTCTGATAAATTATCATTCATGTATTAGCATTATAAAAACTACATGGTTCTACGAGCATGAAGTATGTGAACTTTTATTTGGGGGCTCCTGCTTGTTCATGTAGTTTAGGCCTCTACAAAATGTCGTCTGTTTGTAGGGGTGATCTCTGCTGTACGGTTTTTGGATGTTTAGGCTAGAATGATCCCCTTTATTCTAAATATACATTGTAAAAGAGTATGAAGCCATCATCCTACCAGAAACTCTAGTAGATGTATAACTCATAAATTCGTAAGTGGTTCTTGACGGGGAGATTCTCAAATCGTTCCATTTCCGTCTACATTTTTCATTTATATTTATCTAATTACTTATTTTTTCCAGCGTCGTATAATTGCTTGATAAGGCTCATACTATGTTGTTACACGCTCATATGTGTGTATTCAAATTTTAACATATATATATTATATATATATAAATGAGTCGGGGAATCATGTGAAATCTTTATATATGGTTTTCTCCGTCCAACTGTTCCCAAAAAGTGTTGTACATAAACACAAAATTGAGATGTATAAACTTATAAAAATTTTATTATTAGAAATTTATTTCAGCAAATATGAGAACATTAACGGCTGAATAATTGATTTAGAACATGATTGTAAAACTATATATATATATATATATATATATATATATATATATATATATATATAATATATATTAGTGATGGATCGAGTGGTCGGTTTTTCACAACCGCGGTTGCGGTTGTGTTTGCGGTTGTCGAATTTTTTCCAACCGCGGTTGCGGTTGCGGTTATCATATACTAGGAAAAATGCGTAATTATTAACTGGATTTAGCCACTATAGTGTGATTTAGCCACACTTGGTACATAATATATACTAAATAGTATTTATTTAGTAAATACCTTATGTTGAACACAAGTTTTGCAATACACCGCTACCGCTATTTGTGTGTTGCAAAACTTGTGTTCAACATAACGTATTTACTAAATAAATACTATTTAAATGAAGTATATTCTAAACTTATATAGCTATTATGAAAGAATAGGTCAAATTAATTAAAACCATATTTTGCACTAAGTGTGTTACCAGGATGAGGGACGAGGACCCATTGCACTGTTCATCCCACCTACCACTTTCCCCAGCCTCCACCCATTGGAAAGTTATGGATTATTATTCATTTGAAAAACTGATGTCAAACTTAATGACAGGCAGTGTGAATTTCAAGAATAATATTTTTGCTGCATTTTCACCTTTCAAGCGGCAACGCCTCTCATCGTACAACGTTCCCGCTCCACTGAAGAGCTGCTCGCTTGGAATGCTACTTGAAGGGCAAGCAAGATATGTTCTTGCAATACAGCCAAGTTCTTTGTATTTTAGTTCGTTATCTTTCCACCACTGAAGAGGATCATCGTCGGGAGCAATTCTTTTTTCTTTGTGATAGTTGTCTAGAAGAACTCGCATCTTCTTGTTGATCCTTGGTGAACTTTCTTCTTCTTCACTGCTTGAACTCAAAAATGCGTTCATCGAGTCCAGTAGTGACGACTTTGAAGAACTTGGCTCAGGAGAATCAGTCATTCGGGCTCTTTTTGGCTGCTTTTTGACTGGTTCAGGGTTTGTCACATCAACATTTTCACACAGTCTTGCTAGTTCTTCCTGAACCTGCTTCAAAACATTTGGACTAGAGAAGAATTTTCCCTTGAACCTAAAATTAAAATTAACTAAGCTTTTACAACCGCAACCGCACTTATGGAACGGCGGTTGCGGTTACGGTTGCGGTTGTGAATTTTTGTGCGGTTGTAGTGCGGTTGCGGTTGCGGTTGCGGTTATTCGATCCATCACTAATATATATATATATATCTCTTCATAAGCTATGGGATTCATGATATAAAGACGTCTGACTGTGGCTGTACTTACATCCGACATTGTTGTACTATTTCCTGTTAATTCCATTTCTATCCTTAGTATTTGAGCTGTCAAATGTAATCTAGCGACTCTTCGTATTATTAATATTTGTCACATGAACTATGGTCTTGCCACAATGTACAAATGCACATATTTATCACATCATAACATTGATCAACAAAGTTTTTCTCCATTTGCTAAATATGGGTGATTCTTAGGTTCATTTTACCCTGATTACAAAAATGAAAACACGTTTTTCTTCTATTAATCACAGTTTTTGAGGGAAATGTAAATTAAAATCCTTTGAGATCGATATGTCATTCCACAGTTTGCTTCATAATACGATATTTATTGTTAGTCATTTACTTTGTATAAAATCTTTATATTATACATATTTTATATTTACATGTTTATATATAATATGCATATAATTATTTAAGTATACATCTTTATATATATATATATATATATATATATTATATAGAGAGAGAGAGAGAGAGAGAGAGAGAGAGAGTGGGGGGAACAAGCTTAACCTTCGTGAAATGATGAATCATCAAACGGAACACTAAAAATTTGGGATGGTGTATATATGTCTGTGTGTGTGTGTGTGTGTGTGTGTGGTGCTTGTGTGTACATATATATATGCCCTTTTCTGAAAGAATGTGTGCGTGCGTGTGTGTGACTGTGCGTTTGGGACCGAGCTTTTAAGGCTCGGTTCCAAGCTAAAAATTTGCACATTACATTATTTTGATCGCTAGTTGACAACTAGCTAGCTAATTTTTAGGTAATACAGATAGGTAATGAGTGATACAAAAGCATTGTGGTGTTAACAAATGGGCAAACTCGTATATTGTATATGCGGGCTCATTTCTGTTATTATGTAGATGTTAGAATGCTTTCGATGTAAAACAGTTTGGCGTGACTCCTGCTTCAGCGGATAGCTTAGGTGATTTAGGCTTGCAATGAAAGAGAGATGTGTAGAAGTGAAGATAAGTTTTAAACTACTGTTACCACTACTACTACTACTACTACTACTACTACTACTACTAATAATAATAATACAGTTTCCTCGTATACCCGACTTCTAGCTTGCAACAGAAAAATGGTGTACATTCTGTTGAAGAATGGGTAAAAATCAACAGACATAAGTAAGTACTGTGTATATTTTATATATATATATATATATATATATATACAGGGTGGGCGGAAAGTAGCTCCCTATTTTGGATTGGTAAAAAAATACGTATATTATCCATTTATTTCAGAAGAAATAATATGAAAGGTAGGCATACATGGTAGGTTTTCTCTAAAATTCAATGTGGGCTCCAACTCTTTCCACCAGCTTCTGGAGCCGCCCAGGAATGTCGTCCACTGACTTCAGCAGGAACTCCGGCGGGATGGAGGACATGACTTCCCGAATTCGGTCCTCCAGTTCTTCCAATGTCCTCGGTTTGGTGCGGTAGACTTCTTCCTTTACCCACCCCCAAAGAAAGAAGTCGCACGGTGTCAAGTCAGGGCTCCTGGCTGGCCATTGATGTGGACCACGACGACCCATCCAACGCCCAGGGAAGTGGGCATCCAGCCACTCACGGACAACAAGAGCGAAGTGCGGAGGGGCGCCATCTTGCATAAATATCAGATCGTCGATGTTCTCCCATGTGCTGACAACCGGCCAGACCTCGTTTCGCAACATAGCAAGGTACCGCTCAGCATTCATGGTGTTGCGCAGAAGGGCTGGATGCCCTCTTCCCTGGGCGTTGGATGGGTCGTCGTGGTCCACATCAATGGCCAGCCAGGAGCCCCGACTTGACACCGTGCGACTTCTTTCTTTGGGGGTGGGTAAAGGAAGAAGTCTACCGCACCAAACCGAGGACATTGGAAGAACTGGAGGACCGAATTCGGGAAGTCATGTCCTCCATCCCGCCGGAGTTCCTGCTAAAGTCAGTGGACGCCATTCCTGGGCGGCTCCAGAAGCTGGTGGAAAGAGTTGGAGCCCACATTGAATTTTAGAGAAAACCTACCATGTATGCCTACCTTTTCATATTATTTCTTCTGAAATAAATGGATAATATACATATTTTTTTACCAATCCAAAATAGGGAGCTACTTTCCGCCCACCCTGTATATATATATAATATATATATATATATATATATATATATTTAGGCCGTTTCGAAAAATCGAAATTTATGATGGCTCAACGCACACATACTAAAAAAGTAATATGTCATGAATAAAGACTTCATGCAAAATATTAAGACAAGAGCTTACTGTTATCCCACCCCGCAATGCATATCTATTTTACCCCTCATGAGAAAATTTTCATTTTTCTGGCAAATATATTTATTTATTTTGTGATGTCCTCTTAAATTTGGTATATAAAATTCATAAATAAAATTGGAAGATAAGTAGGTCATTTTCAGGAATGGTCCAGTAACCCCCCTATATTCTTTAGAGAGAATTCTAGAAAATTCTTCCTTCAGGATAACTATTCCAGAATTTCCATTTTTTCCCTTTATGGATTATATGATGTTTTATTTGCTTTTTCATCTATAATTACTGATATTTCCACAAGTTTACTGTTCTAGAAAGGTTACTTCATGTTACTTTACAACTTTCTTACAGTAATCAAGTCATAATTTAATTTAGGTGAGTGATTAATGATTATATTATATTAATATGAAGACTAACAGGTGGTAAAACGTTTTCCCTCAGAATTATGGCAAAAACCAGAAAAAAGTGTGAAGTCTGGTTGGTCGGACAAGTGCTGGAAGAGGGTTTTTCTGAGAAGCAGCTTCCAACTAACAGTGATGTCCTTAAACGTCTTTTTTATCACATTAAGGTGGGAAAGCAAAATGTCTCTGTAGCTTGCGCAACTGTAGCCAACGAAGTTATTGCTATGTGGGAAAAAGCCTCCTTAATTACATCCCACAAGCCTTATATTGTCTCAAAGCTTAAAAGGCTTTACAATAAGTGGAAACAGAAATAAAATTGCAGGAGGATAAAGATTTTCTTAAGGATCAAAGGAACGATCGGAAAATGATTATGGGTCCAGAAGACAAGGAGTTTTCAAGAAAGACAAAAGCACGACAGATAAGCATGGAAAGAATGGAAAAACTTCGCAGGAAATCAAAGGAAGAAATGAGGCAATTGACAAAGGTTGTGGATCTCAACCAATGTGAAAATTCCGGTTCAGGAGGAAGTGAAGAATAATCTGGTGATGAATTGTTCTACAGAGCACTCTCATCATCATCTTCAAAAAAGGAGAAGCTTGAACCAGGTGTAATTGTTAGGGATAAAAAGTTCTTGGCTGCTCTGGACCGCACTGGAACATCTGCAAGAGCTGCTATGCACATTGTGGCACCTGCCCTTTCAGCTGCTGGAGTGGAAATTGAAGAGATCACACTTTCATCATCCTCTATCTACAGGTCTCGGCGATCAACACGGATGCAGATGGGAGAAGACATTAAAGCCAGTTTCCAACCAAATACCCCTTTAATAATTCATTTTGATGGAAAGCTTCTTCCATCCATGCATGGGGGTAAGATTGATGTAATGCCCATTGTTGTGACTGGTGCAGGCGAATTAGAAAAATTACTGTCTATTCCAAAGCTTATTTCTGGAACGGGAGAAGAAATGGGGAGAGCAGTTTTAGATGTCTTGAAGCAATGGCCACAAGTAAATGAGTGGGTAGCAGGCCTTTGTTTTGATACTACTGCAAGCAATACAGGTATCCATGCTGGGGCTTGTACCATCATCCAAAAGGCCCTTCAGAGATCACTCCTTTTTCTGGCATGCCGCCACTATATCCACGAGCTTCTTATCACTTTTTTCTCTTCTTCGGGTCCACAAATTCCCTTATTCAATCGATTCAGAGATTGTTGGGATAACATTGATCAGCAGAATTACAAGCCCTATGAACCCAATGATCTCACCTCAGAATCTTTAGAACATTCGATCTTGAAGCACAGAGACAAGCTTATTTCTTTCATCAACTCCAAACTTCAAGAGGGCCACACTCGAGGTGACTACAGGGAATACTTAGAACTTGCACTTATCTTCCTTGGTTGTCCAATGCCTAAAACAAATAAAAGCTCTGATAGCAGATTCCACTACCCAGGAGCTTACAGCAGAGCTAGATGGATGGGAAAGGGCATCTATTCCTTAAAAATTTACTTATTTAGGAACCAATTCCTTCTCACCCCTCATGAAAAACAAGCTCTGATACGAATGAACGCCTTTTCAGTGACAGTTTATCTTCAAGCTTGGTATACATCTCCAGTTGGAATTGATGCTCCAGCAAATGATTTGGCCCTCCTCAAGATGCTACATATCTACAAGATCCAGGTTGATAAGGAAGTGGGTGCTACAGCCCTCAAAAAACTTCAGAACCATGGTTGGTACTTGAGTGAGGATCTTGTAGGATTTGGCTTTTTCTCAAACCTCGTGACTGAAGATGATAAGGTTCTAATGCTCCACAACCTTCACCACGCGCCTCCTCGAAAAGTGAGGGCAAGAAAGGTGGACCCCCGAATGTTGCAAAACCCCAATGACTTAAAGATTACCAGTTTTGTCACAACTCAAACACAAGACTTCTTCAAGTGTTTGAAAATAGAAATTCCCAAGAAACTTGAAGACATTGAGGAGCACCGTAATCGGGTCATGGCAGTCAAAGTAATCAACGACTGTGCTGAACGAGGAGTCAAACTGGCTACAGAGTTTAATGAGAAGCTCACAAAGAGTGAGGAAGAGAGACAACTGGCCTTTCAAATCATTGAAAATCAGAGAAAGGAGGTCCCTCAGCCACTGAAATCCCTATATTCTTAATCAATATATGTCTTAAATAGAATTTAAGTCGCTTTGTTTTAAAACATATTTTTCGTTCAGTCTTATATTTGCTCTAATTATCCATTAATGTAAAAGAAGTGCCATCTGAGGGGTGCCTTTTATGATTCAAATAAAATGATATTTTTCTATTTGTTTTCTTCCTTTATATAAAAAAAAAAGTGTGTGCGTTTATCAAAATTCAATTTGAAAAATTACCATATAATCGTGAAACGGTCTAAATATATATATATATATATATATATATATATATATATATATTATATATATATATATGTGTGTGTGATTCTTATGTTCTTTTTACCCTGATTACAAAAATGAAAACACGTTTTTCTTCTATTAATCACAGTTTTTGAGGGAAATGTAAATTAAAACCCTTTGAGATCGAGATGTCATTCCACAGTTTGATTCATAATACGTTATTTATTGTTAGTCATTTACTTTGTATAAAATCTTTATATTATGCATATTTTATATTTATGTTTATATATTATACATATAATTATTTAAGTATACATCTTTATATATATATATATATATATATATATATATATATAGAGAGAGAGAGAGAGAGAGAAGAGAGAGTGGGGGGAACAAGCTTAACCTTGTGAAATGATGAATCATCGAACGGAACACTAAAAATTTGGGATGGTGTATATATGTGTGTGTGTGTGTGTGGTGCTTGTGTGTGTGTGTACATATATATATGCCCTTTTCTGAAAGAATGTGTGCGTGTGTGTGTGTGACTGTGCGTTTGGGACCGAGCTTTTAAGGCTCGGTTCCAAACTAAAAATTTGCTCATTACATTATTTTGATCGCTAGTTGACAACTAGCTAGCTAATTTTTAGGTAATACAGATAGGTAATGAGTGATACAAAAGCATTGTGGTGTTAACGAAATGGGCAAACTCGTATATTGTATATGAGGGCTCATTTCTGTTATTATGTAGATGTTAGAATGCTTTCGATGTAAAATAGTTTGGCGTGACTCCTGCTTCAGCGGATAGCTTAGGTGATTTAGCCTTGCTATGAAAGAGAGATGTGTAGAAGTGAGGATAAGTTTTAAACTACTGTTACCCCTGCTACTACTACTACTACTAATAATAATAATAATACAGTTTCCTTGTATACCCTACTTCTAGCTTGCAACAGAAAAATGGTGTACATTCTGTTGAAGAATGGGTAAAAATCAACAGACATAAGTAAGTACTGTATATATATATATATAATTATATATATATATATGAAAATTATTTCACGAAGGTAACACGTGAAAAATATTTATGATGAATAAAACCACGAAGGAAAGGAAACACAAAATGGTGCTCAAGCGCTTTCGTCTAATGACATCCTCAGGATGTCATTAGACGAAAGCGCTTGAGCACCATTTTGTGTTTCCTTTCCTTCGTGGTTTTATTCATCATATATATATAATATATATAATATATTATATATATATATATATATCGCAGAGAATATGTGGATTTAGAATAATGGAATTAGGACAGTTTTGAGAGAAATTACGATTTCTTCCACTTGTTGTATAAAGCATTCAGAATTTGAGAGTATTTAAGTTTCAGGTTTGCTAAAATAAACGAAAGCGACCATGTAGTGAAAGATCCTTACTTGAATTATTGTTGAAGATGTGCTTTGAACTTCTTTGGTGGTATTGCCTCATGAAGGACTGGTGCTATATTTAGTCAACAACCTGCATTGATGCTAAATACCAGAGTTATGACTCCTAAAAACCTTTCCACGTTTTCTATTAACTGGAAATGAGAATTTTTTTTTTTTTTTTGGAGAAACCTACTTATTTGGTTGTTGTCCAACAGATATCATTTTGTATCAGTAAATAAGGTTTGCACAACTAAAGCGCCTGTCAAGCATGGTGTGCCACAGTGCTGAGTTCTGGGTCCACTGTTATTTTTATTATATATAAATGACCTTCCACGTTCATCAAATATACTGAACTTCATAATGTTTGTAGATGATACAACTGTCTCTTTTTCTTGCAAAAATGTTAATACAGCTAAGAATATATCTCATTCAGAATTCATCAGTGTAATGAAATGGTTGACCGCCAATAAACTCTTCCTAAATACAAGTAAAACAAATTTCATAATTTTTACTAATAAAAGAAATGTATATCTTGATGAACTTAATGTTAATGAAATCGCCATAAAGGCTTGTGCTGTAACAGAATTTCTTGGTGTAATACTAGATAAGAATTTGCAATGGAGTGATCATGTAAATTAAATCGCGAAAAATATTTCAAGGAGCGTTTCTATAATGTTTAAATTTAGAAATGTAGTCCCAAAATAAGTTTTATTGACTCTTTATCATACTCTTGTTCTTCCTTATATAACATACTGCTCCCTTGTTTGGGAAAACTCCGCTAACAACGCTTTAAATGGTATCTTTGTCATCCAAAAACGATCAATAAGGTTATTATCTGTTGCTGATTTCCTTGATCACTCTAGTGCTTTATTTAAAGAGTTAAACCTACTAAAGCTCAACGATATAACCAAACTAGCACATTTTATTTTTATTTACAAGTGTAAGAACAAAATCATTAATTTGCAATGGGTAAATAGATATTTTGTAACAACAAGAAATCCATTCGTATCAGACCAGAAATAGATCAATGCTTGTTATACCTCGGTTGTCTTCATCTCAAAAACTACCCATTTTCATTAGATTGAAACTATGGAATGACTTGCATGCCGATATAAAAAATATTGTGAATGTAAATTTGTTTAAAACGAAGCTGAAACCCCGATTAATATTGGCATACTAACAAAATCTAGGACTAATGTCCACTAATATTGCTTAATATTGTCCATTAATATTGTTTAACATTGTAATACATGTTTTAACTATTAATAATACTTATTTATTTGCTTATTTATTTATTATAATAAATTTATAACACCTAGCTGCTTATTTTTAATACTGAATCTAATTAAAATTGCCAACCCCCACAAATTCGACACCCCGTTTTCTTTAATTGCACCTAATAAGAAAGTTTTTTATCCGAACCTACTTATTTGGATGTTATATATATATATATATATATATATATATATATATATATATATATATAAATAAAACAATGATAATAATAATAATAACAAGATTATTAGCAACTAATAGTCGATAAAAGAAAGTTAAACTTAACTACTCTGAAGACAGTTACTGTGAGAGAAATATGGCAAGATTGGGGGTATAGTTGCCAGATGCTTTTATTACGAAGGGAATTGAAATCAATATATTTAATTTAAATACTCTTAACACGTGTACATATATATATATGTAATAATAACAATAAATCAATATTAGTAATAATATTTAAGTGGATGTTTAGAGGAGGAAAACAACTTTGGTGATTTAGTTTAAAGCATCGTTACGCAACTTGTTCTTTTAACACATGTAATTTTATAACGAAATTTGATGAACGGTAAAATTATTAATTCATATACCAGAAGATGGCATGTGAAAGTGAATGTAATGGTATATAGCGATGTAAATAACAGAAAACTACATATTTAAAAGTAAATAAACAAATATGCGTGTACTATAAGTATATATTGTATTTGAAGGTCATCTCGTTTGAAAATAAGCCAGTTTCCCTCAAAAAAGAGAGAAATTAATTTATTTAAATTAAAATAATAAATATTCATTTTATTTTTCGTAATACAGATATTAAACAAAGAACTTGTTTTTCGATTTAAAATATGTTCAATCTGATTTTGATTTATGTATTGTTCGCAATTTGTTAACAGACGAAAATTGGATGTGTTGATGCGCAATCTGGTTAGGCTTATTAAAACCTTTCAGATATTCATTTTAAGTTTTCATTTCTACTGTCTGGCGGAATTTGCCTGAACAGAAAGTACTTGAATGTATGTATGTATTTGCATGTTTGTTCTTGTTTGCCTCATGAAAGAACTTTTTTGAAGGAGGAAGGCGAGGCTCAGTCCTTTCTTAATTTTTTCCCCTCTTTTTTTTCCCCTCTTATTTCCCCCCCCTTTTTTTAAGAACCATGAAGGACACCTCATAAAGGAGGGACCGTCATGAAGGACGGTGGAGGACCTCCATGAAGGACGGTGAGGGGGGAAATTTTCAAATTGATCCATTCTCTGTCTCCCTTTTTGCGGCTATACTACTGGCCCAAACAAATGGAAGTCTGAAGGTGCCAGATCCGGGCTGTATGGAGGGATAGGGTAACACAGTCAAGCGCATTTTTGTGATGACCTCTCTTGTTTGCAAACTGTTGTGTGGTGTTGCGTTATCGTGCAAAAGAAGGACGTCTTCCAGTTTCCTTTCCGGTCGAACTCGCTTTATACGTCTCTGGAATCTATGTAGGGTAGTAATATATGCCTCTGAGTTGATTGTTTGTCCTTTCTTCATAATGTTCACCAGAATCACCCCTTTCATGTCCTAGAAGATGGTGGCCATAACCTTTCCTGCAATAGGAGCCATTTTGAATTTTTTCTCGCGTGGGGTGTCTGCGTGATGCCATTCCATGGATTGGCGTTTTGTTTCAGGTTCAAAGTGGTGTACCCAAGTCTCATCCCGAGTCTCAATTCGTGGAAGGAAGTCATCCCCTTCTGTCTTGTATCGAACCAACAACTCGGAAGCAATTTCTTTTCTTTGGGCTTTGTGATCTTCAGTCAGTTCGCGAGGAACAAACCGTGAACACACTTTTGAGTATCTCAGTTGCTGAATTATGGTATTCACACTTCTTTCACTAATTCCTAGCTCCAGTGATAGCTCCTTGTATGTGACGCGCCGATTTGATCGAATGATGCTGTTAGCACGTTGCACAGTGTGAGATGTCACAACCGATGCCGGGCGACCGCTGTGTGGCTCATCATCGAGGCTGGCTCTCCCTCTCTCCGATGATCTCACACGTTTAGACCAGCGTCCAACTGTGCTTCGATCAACAACAGCATCTCCGTAAACGTTTTGTAGACGTTTGTGAATATTTCCAACTGTTTCCTTCTCTGCGGTTAAGAACTCGATAACAGCTCTCTGTTTACGACGCACATCACTGTCAGACGCCATTTTCGAAACTGCGTTAACCATCGGTTTTATACAAGGCCATTTAAAAGCGGTTTTATACAAGGAGGGGAGGTTTAAACTGGAAAAATCCGGTTATGTGAAGCGCAGAAAGTTCAAACTTACGGCCCAAAAGACATTTCAGCCCCATGGCCTATTATTTAGCTAAGAGAAAATGGTGAAGCAAAATATTGAGTGCCCCTAGTATATATGATTAAACCCAGTGACTGTGAAGGGGTTCCCTTAGTTCACTGATCCTTTCACCAACATTAGAGCGGTTTTTAGTCTCGAATCTCGATCAGAAATGTGCCTGAATGAGGCGAAAGAGAATGGAGATAGTAAGTGGCTGGAGGAGAGAAAGAACAGAATGGAGAAGCTGTCTATAGCATTTTCACGTCTCTTTCGTGACATTCACTTTGTCTGTTCAGTCCCTGTTCCTTGAGATTGAAGACTTCCTTCATTTCAGGAAGAACGAAGGAAAAGATACCTGAAGTTATTTTTAGTTTGTATTTTTTACTTTTTACATTTATTTTTATCTGTTTTCACGGAAATGACGAAGGATGATTCAAGTTAAAAACGCTATCATTGATTGGTCGGAAGGAAAAGGCAATTAATAATTCTTTTCTTTTCTTTTTTTATCTTGATTTGCGGTCTTTAAGTTTTTGCTTTTCATTACAGAGCGAAAGAAAAATATAAGTTATCTGCTTGAAATAATGATGTCCGTTTGTTTACACACGCCTAAATGGCTACGGTAATTTGCACCAAATTTAGTATACACATTAAGGGAGGACCAGAAAAGATTTTAGTAAAGCTCCCGACAATCGCAGTCCCTCCACCAGCGTGGGGGCTGGGGGAGGGGGGCTCCCCTATGTTCGTTTATACACGCCTAGCGGCCAGGCTAATCTGCACCAAATTTACAGTAGTATGTATACACATTAAGGGAGAACCAGAAGTGTGAGGGGCGGGTGTGCTACTTTGTTAATTAGATTTTCATTTATTGGACGGACACACTAATTTTCCACGGGAAGAATTCTACTATGCGCAAAATTCATTTCCAGACTTTTTCCTCGTGTTATTCTGATGCAATGAAAAGGAGAGCCTTTACAACTATTTTGTTAATTAGAAGCTTGTACAGAACATAATATCTTCAGCCATTCCAAAAGGAAATTCATTTTTAAGAGATTGTTCCGCCTTGACTTATTACTGGAAACGTTTCAACGAGAAAAGTTTGGGAGATTAAATCATCGCTTTGGGCGCTTTCAGGGAAAGAACGACCTTGTACCGCATACTGGTAAACCGTCATTTTCATTTAGTAAAAACGAATGGTGGAATTTAAATAATTCTTAGAAATAATTTTTATATAAGGATGGCCTTCAGTTTAAAGATTAACATTAGCGAATTAATATTAAACTAGTTTAGAATTTTCTTTGAAATGTTGACTCGTGATACTTCCAAACAAACTATAAGAAAAAAGTTGACTTTAATCTATGGTATACTAATAAAAAGGTCGAACTAATTAATTACGTTTCTTTGAAACTTCACGGGTTACGTCATGACCAATGTCGTAACACCGTTTTCCGTCGATTAGCGATTGTTAAGCGACAGTAGGTCTGGGTAGTAGTTGGATGGGGGACCATCCTCCGCGTCCAGATTATGTAGCAACCCTTGGTTCGGATCCCACTTAAAGCTGGAGGTCCCATCTGTCATATGACCTGAGATGTTGCGAAGGAGGTTGGATCTTTTCCGTTTGACTGCCGCCATTGAAACATAGCCTTCTTTAGTTAGCTTTATAAGGCTAACTAACAAAAATATCACGATTGGTTAGGTTAGGTCGTGATATTTTCGTTAGTTAGCCTTATAAGGCTAAGTAAAGAAGGCTGGGGGCACTCACCTCTTATGTTTCAATGGCGGCAGTCAAACGGAAAAGATCCAGGCGGTTAAACAATTACAACAAACAAACCTTCAAAGCACTTGATTTTGTTTTGGCGTAATTTCACTATTCCTAAAGAATTTAAAGTGTAATTAGGTTTTGTAATCCTCTTAAAGTTATACAATATCTATTTTTAGAGATGTTTTATACACACACACACACACACACACACACACACCACAGGGTGTCCATAAAGTCACGCATCATAGGAAAATACATTTATTTTGTTTTATTTATTTGTTCGAAATGACCCACCAATCTCAAAACATGTTTGTAAACGAAAAAGTAGGTTTCTTTGAATGTTCCTCAACATATTTGGCCTGATGGAGACATAAATAAATAGACATTGCTTGTGTTCCTGTGATGCGTGACTTTATGGACATCCTATATATATATATATATATATATATATATATATATATATATTATATATATGGGAATGAACTCAGAATGGTTCCCTGAGGTTTTTTATGATACACACAGACCGTGCATGGAACAAGGAACTCTTCCAGGAAAATTAAATCCACTATAGTCCGAATAAGAAATAGTAAATGACAAATACTATAGTTTTTTTTTTTTTTATGATGCTAGCTCGACGTGGGCAACGGGTCACTCGCAATGGGGTCCCAAAAATATAGCTTCCCTCACCAGCTATCTGCAAAGCAGATAGGATCCAGCTTTGGGGCAGGATCTAGGGTTTAAAGCAGCCTAGCCCAGCTACGTTTAGAACCTCAATATAAGCAAAAGACTCGCTGCCTTCACGTCAGATTGAATACATCAAAGAAAAAGGGGTAACTATTATATTTTTAGCCAAAAACCAAAACTTAAACCTCAACTGGCAGAATTGAGCGTCCACTTTTCAAGGCACATAACATGTCCGTTTCATGATGGGAATGAACTTTGAGAGTGACCCGTTGCCCACGTCGGGCTAGCATCATGAAAAAGAAAAAACTATTTGTATTTGTCATTTACTATTACTTATTCGGACTATAGTGGATTTAATTTTCCGAGAAGAGTTCCTTGTTCCATGCGCGGTCTGTGTGTATCACATATATATATATATATATAGTTTATCATTCATTTTTCATTTAATTCTACCATAAATAAGCTCCATGCATATGGATAAAGAATGCCGTTTAAATATGTAATATAGAAATGGCAAATAATGTTATTTTTTGCTACGGCGCAGTGGAATAATATTATTTTTTTCGCTTTTAGATACAATGTCATCATCTTTTTCATGACGTACTTCTTCCCAGTCATTTTGATGATTCTTAATTATTTCCTAATGGTGAAGAAACTTTGGGGAAGTAAGAACATTGGGGAAATGTCGGCGAGACAACTGAATATCATCAAAGCAAAGCAAAGGGTAAGTAAACAGAATTCCTTTTGAAATTCTTTTTTTCTTTGTAATACTTGAATGACTTTTCAAACTTTTGTTCTCTCTTTTGTTGAGCAATCGGTGGCATATATGGGCTGAATATTAGAGCAAATTATTGTTAGCGTTATCTTAACAGAAGCGACCTTTATATATAAAGATATATGGGATTATATACGTGGAACTTCCAAATCATCTTCAGAATTCCCACTTTGATCACGGGTCAGATTCAATTATGTTAAATTTGGTTGGGTACAGGGCTAGATTAAGTTATAGTGAACCTAAATTAAGACTGGTGAGGTTAAATTAAACTAGTTGCAATTTGCAACTGTCAATTAGAATATTTTCTCTTTTGGACAGCGAATGACGATGGGAATGGCGTAAAGAGGGAAGTAATCGAGCATCTCATTTTATGTGTGTGTAAAACCACGACTTCCGGACCTGTAAACTTTCCGTATATTATCAGTTGAGCTTCATTTCATGAAATATATATACTTACTTTCCAATGCAAAAAGAAGTTGTGGTATATACGAATAAAGGGCACGTAACTTACTGCCCTATAGAAACCATCAACTCCAATACTTTACACTTAGTTTTCTTCAAAAGTTGTAGATTCATTTCGCCCCAAAAATAGTACAATGCGGTACAATGCGATCATATACATATGATCTTTCTGGCATCTACCTAGGAACCTCTACAACAACTTTACTTCCTCTTCTTTCCTCGCTCTTTTCCATTCCGACTGCTCAGTTGCTGCCTCTTCTGACAAAGCTGAACTCTTCGCTCAAACTTTCGCCTCCAACACAACCATGGACAATTCCGGTGCTGTTCCTCCATCTCCTCCTCAGTGGCGGCTCGTGACTAAAAATTCTAGGGGTGCTGTCTCTAAGAATGGGTTGAAATAATTACTGAAATAAAAGGATGAGCATTGAGCAATGAATAAAATTTTCAAAAGTTATTGAAAAAGTTATTCAGTGAGCTCATCCTTATATTGTTCTTGATTATTTCAATTGTAAATAAAAATTTAGGGGTGCTGCAGTTCCGCAGTGCCTACCGACGAGCCGCCACTGCTCCTCCTCCCTCTGACTTTATTATGGCTGAAATTAGAATCTCTTCCAAAGATGTGCTTTCTGCACTATCTGGGCTCAACTCTAGGAAGGCGTACGGTCCTGATGGTGTGCTTCTGTGCTGACAATCAGCCTAGGCAAACTCTTTCGCCTTTGTCTTTCGTCTAGTACTTTTCCTTCCTGCTGGAAGTTCACTTTCATTCAGCCTGTCCCAAAGAAGGGTGACCGCTAGCGTGGGCCAAAAACATAAGGTAAAAATGAATATCAGATATATATATCCTCCACATGGTTGTTTCTGTTTCATTTGACTAAAGAACTCTGCATGCCAAAACGCAGATAGAAGTATATTTAGAGGTCGCTCACGTTTTGCTACTTTTTGGTATAGCCCTAAAATCTCGCTGTTGTGTAGAGGATAGGTGTTAGTGTTGTAAATTATTGCACACATATATATATATATCGGTTTGTTTGTGCTACGTTTTGCATTTATTGTCAGTAGTATAGCCGCAAAAAGGGAGAGTGCAGGAATGTTCCAATGATGCAAGAGATAATGATCAAATGTTGCAAAGGAGGTGGGGTATGCAACAACTCAATGTTGCAAGGGGGGTATGTAACAACTCAATGTTGCAAAAGGGGGTGGGGGTATGCAACAATTCAATGTTGCAAAGGGGGTGGGGGGATGCTGCAGGTGCAACAAGGGGGTCATGAAACTTGGACGCGGCGTTATCCCTCAAGAGAAAGACAGGAGAAGGAGAGAAAGGAGAGGTATTCACCTGGCAGGAGCCAAATGCATAATAAGACTTCAGCCGAGTGGGCGTTGTCTTATAGACTCCTAATCAGCCAGTTGGCTTAGAAGGCGTAAATGGCTTGTTCAGGTTGAGTTGCCAGATACCACTTTTTATTTTAATTGTTCAGGTATACATTATTAGGGCGAGTTGCCAGATACCATTTTAATTGTTCAGGTATAGGCGTAAATGGCTTGTTCAGGTTGAGTTGCCAGATACCACTTTTTATTTTAATTGTTCAGGTATACATTATTAGGGCGAGTTGCCAGATACCATTTTAATTGTTCAGGTATAGGCGTAAATGGCTTGTTCAGGTTGAGTTGCCAGATACCACTTTTTATTTTAATTGTTCAAGTATACATTATTAGGGCGAGTTGCCAGATACCATTTTAATTGTTCAGGTATAGGCGTAAATGGCTTGTTCAGGTTGAGTTGCCAGATACCACTTTTTATTTTAATTGTTCAGGTATACATTATTAGGGCGAGTTGCCAGATACCATTTTAATTGTTCAGGTATACATTATTAAGTTGCCAGATTGTACCATTTATTTAATTAATTCTTAAAAGTTGGCTTAGAATTCCGCTAGTAGGTTTAGAAGGCGTAACCAGCCATTTGATATAATTGTTTACAACCAAAAGAACTAAATAAAACAACAATGCATCATTCTCTTTATTATAAATATATAGAAAATAAATATACATTTGAATGATCAATTAAAAATAATAATAGTTTAAGAAATATGAACGAGGCATATGCATATAATCAAAAAATATATCCTTCAATATAACAGTACAGGAGAATATATATATATATATATATATATATATATATATATATATACACACACACACACACACACTTATGGAGATATATAGAAATAAATATACATTGGAATGATCAAAAAACAAAACTAAGAAATAATATAATCATCAACATAGCAGAAATATATACACACAACTAAATAAATAAATACATACACTTTATCTTCTACCGCGCAACATAAGAAATCGTATAATCATCAATATAGCAAAATATATATATATATATATATACACACACACACAAATGTTAAATATATAAATACATTTCACTTTTTTTCAAAATACTAAACTCGCACTTAATCGAGTCTACAATTACATCATTATTGCTCTGCATTACGCAGTATACGCGGTTTAATAATATTTCACCGCTTAAAGTATAGGGAAACCTGTACTCGATATGAAGGGCTTTCATATCGTTCAGTACTATTTTTGTTCCCACTTTACAACCGGTTGGTAAGTCATCTTTAAATACGTCTAGAATACAATCAAAAGCACGCACAAAGAGTTCATCGTTAGCTACATTATTAAACACAAGTTTATAAACACGCCTTTCCAATCGAGGGTTTATTTCTACCGACCCGAGCTTTTCAATCGTGAACTCATCTTCACTCAACATAGCGGCAATTGAAATAATCTTCTAAGTCGTTACGACAACTGCTCGTTATATAAAGAAATAGTTCTTCAGGGTGAACGGTGTAGGTGAGCTCAGCCTTGTACCGATCAATTGCTTTGTACCAAAGTTCATGATATTTCAAAGAGTCTAAACTTTTTAAATAAACGTCCAGCTCTAGACCATTCTCACCTTGTTCAGCCCTACACTCGGTAAACCCATCGAGCAGAGCGGTGTATGCGTATTCAAGTACTGTATCAAAATAAAGCATATCCGTAACACGCGCGTCTAATATAGGTTTCAGCTTGCGGAATCCGACGATTTCAAACATTCTGTCGAGGATGAAACGGTTTCGCGTAGGAACAAGAGCGTTATTATCAGAAGCATTCTTCCACATCAGCCGTATATCAATGCATGGCCGATCGTTATTTATACACAACGTACATACAACGGCGTATGAGGGTGCGTCACTAATCTGCTCTCTTCTTGTACCTACGTTAGCAGGTATTTTATAACGATCTTCACTCCACTTCTCAACTATCACGAAGATTCTATTCATCTCCTCGACACTTAAATAAACAACATTCCGTTTGTTTGTTTGTCTACATTCCGTTTCCAGTACATAGCTAACGGTACCGGATTTACGCCTGAACACGCGCAACGATTTCGTCACGGACACATCGTACGAGGCGTTGAGAATGCTGCTCAAAGGAAGTTCCATCGTATTCGAGGAGCGCACGTCCACTCGGTTCAAGCTCTGAGATAACTATGAGCCGCGTGAGGCACGCAGGTAGGCAGGAACGGTTCGATGGGCGGCTGACTCACCCTGATGATACGTGAATGGGCTTGTTCGAACTCGTATGATCCGTGAGGTGCGAGTCGCACCATAATCTAATGAAACGTGTGCGGCGAATTGTTGTACCCCATTATATTGGGTAGGTGTTTTTTTCCGGTACAAGAATTAATTTCGGTTTTAACGTTTTATCACTACCAGAATACGCACCAGACAGTTTCCCTCAGGATAATTTTCACGAACTAGGCACATTTTATAATGTTTTATCTCTCCTAAACATCTTCACACTCCGGCGCACTATTTGAGAGGAACATATGCTCATATTTTTCCTTTCTGCCTAGCAAACGATACTCGTCTCTAAAGTCTGCTAAAAACTCACGCAGGGCACTAGCCACAACCTCACTACGAACCTCATCATGATATACATTAATATAGTGATAAAAATACTTAAGATTGTCCATGATGACGAGATTCACATTTTCAGTCGTAGGGTATGAGTAATCGACATGGTGTAACATGACATAATACCGCTTGTCACCACCCATCCACAAGACTCATTATCCATATCTGCTGCTTCTCTTCTGCACGCGTTGTTTCTTTTACTTCACGGTATATGTGAGACTTTATAAAGTTTAGCTCTACAGCATACTTCAGCACATCGTCTGTGCAACGAAAGCCTGCAACGGTCTCACCAGAACATCCGTAGAGTATTTGTACATCTTGCTCCTTCGCACGATCCAATGTGGTTTTAAAAGAGGCATAGGAGGGGGGAATAGGAAGTTTTTCGGTATCCACCACATCTTCACACTTTGCTGAATACCATTTCATAAACGTTGTACAAGCAATATTAAAGGTAGCCATTTTCTTCTACGCTGGCGAATACACGTCTGATCTCAAGGGCTTACTGCAGTCAACTGACCACGCAGGGAATCCCAGATAGTAGCATGACTCACGTTGCTGGTCTTACAGTGGGCGGAGCTTAGAACTTTCACCTGTGCACACACACACACACACACACAACAACAAGGAGAAAGTGAAACGCTAATTGAAACATGATTTATTTAATAAACGAGATATTCAAGTTATATATATTTACAAATACGATTTAATAAACGAGATATTCAAGTTATATATATTTACAAATACGTGTAATAAATAAGTTAACAATAGATACATCAAAGATTATATACAAGACATACATATTTACAAATACGTGTGATAAGTAAGTTAACAATAGACGCATCAAAGTTATGGTATCCAAAGGGTACGGTATCATAGGTACCAGGTAACTGGTAACGTTTCCTATAGGTGTTACGGCACACCTTCGTTCCCCTAAGTTCCTTCACGCCCCCCAGCTTCTGCGCCCGAAAATTGTGGGTGCCTACAGTTAGTTGGGGAGGTCGTTCGCCCTCATCATCGTCCAAACACACTAGATCCTTCAACGATTCAAAGTTAACAACCCGCCGATTCGCATGGTTGAGCGTAATACCCTTTGCCTTCACGATATATTTCATATCCTCCCCCACCCTCACCCGTACCCCATAAGTTTTAGGTCCTGTTGAGACAAAAGAGTCGGCGTATGCGTTGTCCCCATACTCATCCTTGATCTCATCAGTGAGCTCGCCGAGGAACTCCCCAATAGCGGCATGTATTCACCCTCCCTCTCTGTGAATATCACGCTATCTGTATCGGCATACAATACTCTCCGCCCAAGAGAATGCAATAGACCCCAAAGTTTTATACGGGCGTAGGCTGTTGTGAAGCTGGCCACAGGTATGTTTGTAACCCTTGAGGTATCTGTGGCCAATTCAGTGTTGTTGTACTTTATTATGTAAGTATTACCTACATTCACGATCTCCATGACCTCTTTATCGGGAGCATTGGCATAATCCCAGACATCACTATAACTTTGTGCCAAATGAATGTTCCCTTTGCCGGTATTCTGTGCAAATTTTCCCCATAGACTGTTTAGACACAACTTTGCACTAAAGCGCTTGCCAGGATTCTTTGCAATTTGGGCACGATCAAGTTGTATACCTTCGCGGTCGCGGTAACGTTGAATATAGGCAGACTTTTCATCTTCGGTATCAACTCCTCGCGGATACCCTGATGCCTCAACCTTATCCTTCAAAAATGCGTTTATATATGGTGTGAAAAGGTTGGGTAGCTTCTGAAACCTCCACACCTCATGTATCTTCAGTATTCTATACCCATGGCGTACGGCTAGGGCCAGCTCAGGACTTGTATATACGCCTCTGATCTTACGCTGGTGGGGTATATGGTTACAATCGCCGTTATTCTCTTCCGCGCACTTCACGCACAGGGGAACATGAGCTTGTGGTCGATAACGACAGGTAAGATTGGCATCCATAAATTGCGTGGGGGGAGTACGTCTACGAAAGAGAGCCCAAAGTAACGATCATTCAAATTTCTTGAAAATTCATTGATGGAGGGCAGGTTAGGTCCCACCAGTTTCTCAGGAGCGCCCACGGGGTACGGATTGTTCTTCATCACGTATGGGTATAAAGAACAGAAATCGTAGTAATGGAGCTTCACACCCTCCGTAGGTGGAAAGTATAGTCTGAATGGATTTGTACGTCCTCCAAACAAGCTATCACCACATTTGAGAGGATCCAGCACCATTGAACGCTTGATCGTGTTTATTTCCTCACGGTACACCTCGTCTGTCTCCATCCGTGCATCATATTCATGCTCCCACAAGACTTTGTGAGTGAACTGTGATCCTATAAGTTGATCGCGGGTGCGGGTCCATGCAAGACAGTCGACAGGAGATCTACCGTGGATATCTCCGGCGATTCCGCACTCAGGACGGGGGCATCCATGCCACCAGCATCCGTTAAAGGAGTACACAGTCTTCACACCAGTGACACGGTTTTCACTTAACCCATCAACCCAAAAAACACGACCATTAATCTTAATGGGTACTTCACCCGTGTTGCGGGCGTGCTTTATGTATACACCTGTCTGTTGCTGTAGGTGTATGAGCCAGTAAATAGCCTTGTGTCCGTAACTGCGGGGGTTGTTTCGGTGAATAATGGCTAAGGTGGCTTTAGGCATGAAGTTATTCTTGAACACCGTAAAACATAATGACGCGATGGTGGTTGCGACTTGCAGCGGATCGCATTTGAAACGGCCTATGTACATCCTTCTAAAGGCCTGGAAACATACTCTAAGCACGCGCACATCATTCACGCAATAACGCTCACATTCATCAGCTATATTATAAGGGTTACTTTCATTAAAACTGTTGTAGTATCGATCAAAGTCTTCACGTTCATCTACACTCATACAATCATAGTTAAAATAATGTTTGGGTGGTGGTGGGCCTACGTAGTTTAAAGTCTCGCTGGTGAGGAAAGTGTAAGGGAAGTATCCTTTGGAAACTTCAGCTGCTACCCCCATCACCTTGGGTAGCTTTGCTAATTTACAAGGTGTGAATAATAAAGTGTCTTTAAATTGTACATTGCCTCTTATTTGCATCTGTATTAATTTGTTGCCTCTTTTCAATGGATCACCTGTAAATATCTCAGAGGATTCGTGCTCAAGCAACTCCTTATAAAGGAACTGCGTGTCAAACTTTGCCCCGTTATGGGCGAGAATATACACAGTCATTTTTTTGAACTTGTCGGCTAACTTGACAATATAGGACACAAATAGTTTCACAGGACTATCGTGGACATTCGTTTTAAAAACGTTTGTCCGTTTACCGCATTTGGGGCACTCGTCACATTCGATCCCATACATCATCGCAGATAGTCTGGCTCACAAGTAAATGTGGAATTACCTCTTTGGTTTCAGCATTCGTATATGTTTCTATATCGTAGTATACAGTTATACAGGGTTTTTTTTAGGCTTAGCATCTTTCATATAACATACATGCTTTACTCCATCCGCCTTATACTCCTCCTGGCATGTAGGACAGTGAATTTCGTCACACTTGTGCTTAAATTTCCCCAATTATCCATTGTGTGAAACATACCATTCACAGATTCTCATTTTCCTGCACGTGCCAGTTGATTTATGGAGCTCAAAGCAGTTATTATTGAAGAATGTGCGTCTACACACATCACAGTCTCTCTTCTCAGCTTCAACTACACGGCTTTCACATTTGGTGCTTTTACACTGTTCACATACCATGTGACATTCTTTACAATGTCTCACTATATCATCCGCAAACTCGAGGCACCCCTTACACAAATCATGATGTCTCCCATATTTTCGACTTTTGTCATAACTCGCGTAAAGCACCTTATATTACGGATGGGGAGATACGTTGCCCCTGACAACCTAAATAAGTAGGGGCTTGTACGATCTCTCACACAGCTTTTAAAAACATACACAGTCCTACGACGATCATCCAACCCAAATACAACTATACGACATTCATTTCCTGTTCTACCCTTCTCAGCTCTTCAGGACCCATATTACAGTCAAATTCAAGTTCACAGTCTACAGCTAGTTTACGGGCACGTTCCACGACCGTAGGCAGCCAAATTTTGGCTCCGTGTATTTTGTACAGTAAACATGCGAGCCAAGACTACTGCTATAAAGCCGCAACCACGATCGACGTTTATATGCCGTCTATAAATAGCTTGAGAATTGAGGTTAAGAGTATACGGTATGGCACTATGACCCGCAACACGGAATACACGATCAATATTTACCGTGAAGTTGTCCATATTGAAGGCTATACTACTTTGGGCGGCTTGCATTATACGTCCTAATATATATTCTACATCTTCAGCCGCCAAACGTCTAAATGGCACTACTACCCAATAATCACCGTCATCTGACCCGAATCCGAAGGACAGACTCGTCCTGACTTCACGCTCGTCGCGGTTCTGAAGAGCAAACTCTACAATACGCTGTACAACCCGGCGTAGCCCGCGCTCAATTCCATTGCTATACATGGCTCTAGGGTCGACCCTGACTCTATACCGATTTCTAGTCAAGGCTGGGGTGGGGGCTGCGGAGCGCACCAACTCAAACGTTATATCATCCTCAACAGAACGGGGGGCAACTGTGGCGGATGAATAAGGGGATATATTAGCGGAAGGTGCTGCTGGGGGCTTTTGCGTAAGACGTTGAGGGCCTGGAGTCTATTATTGTAGACTCAACAGAACGGGGGGCAACTGTGGCGGATGAATAAGGGGATATATTAGCGGGAGGTGCTGCTGGGGGGATTGTTGCGTAAGAGGTTGAGGGTTGGGGATCTATTACTGGTGGTGGTTGGCTAACAACAGGCGCGTATTTCGGTCGCTTTATACCTGACGTGGGGTTCTCTTCATCATACCTCCGCTTTGGACGTGCTACCGGTATCGCTGGTGAGGGTTCGTTGGCAGGGGAGGATTCTGTGATCACAACTACACTGTCGTCGGGGTCATCCGTAATGTCGATGATGGGGTGCTGTACCTCATCGTCATTCACGGTTCTGTGGGAGAAGAAAACAAAATATAAGGAACAGCACTCAAAATTTGTAATATTTTGTAAATGACCACTTAGGAGTGTGACGTGTTAGAAATGGACTCTGTAGAAAAATTCAGATTCACGAGCCCATCCACATGTATTATATCTGGACCTACAGGATGTGGTAAAACTGTGTTTATGCTTAAAATCATTAAAGAAAAGGGAGAGATGTTCTCGAAATTTGTGCATAAAGTTATATGGTGCTATTCGACGTATCAATCAGTGTTCAACGAGTACCAAGATGATATTTTGTTCCACAAAGGCGTATATGACGTTAATTCGTTAAAGGGAAATGAACATACAGTCATTGTAATTGACGATCTCATGTTGGAGATGGATAAAACGTTTGCCGAGACATTTACAGTATTCTCCCACCATCTTAACATAAGCGTGTTCTTCATCAATCAGAATCTATTTTTCAAAAAGATACATGCGCGATGTGTCGTTAAATACACAATATCTAGTCTTATTCGCACAACGTAGAGATGTATCACAAATTGGGGTATTAGCCAATCAAATGTTCCCGAATCAGCGTAAGGAGTTTTTGGAAGTTTATAAAGAAGCTACAAGCACGCGTTACGGATATTTGCTTTGCGACCTTCATCCGCGAAACACGTTTAGGGTGCTTCTAAGAACGAATATATTTCCAAACGAGCCTGAAACGGTGTATATTCCAGAATGACAAAGAGACTAAAGAAATACCGTGAATTAATAAAAATCTATCATCGACTGCCCGGGCAATGCAGCAGATGTTTATTAAAAATATCGACTCCGACTTTTTAAAATGCATCTGTGAAATCTGTCTTAACGTTATAAATTGCAATGTATCAATGAAACCCCCTCAGAAGGCTCGCCTACGCCGTTACAAGAACATAATACGTGCACTCGCTCGTAAAAGTCAAACTGTAGCGAAGAAAAAACGAATTATTGTACAAACAGGAGGGTCATTTCTCCCCATCTTATTTTCAGTTTTGGGTCCTTTACTGACTAGATTAATATAATGAAGAAAGTGGTAGTGATTCCACACGAGGTGTACGCTTCACTGCAAAGGAATCCAGACACGGATCTAGATCCCCGTAAAAGCAGACTTAAAAGAATGGAAAGCGAATTGCTAGCCCTATTAAACAGTGAAAAAACACCTGATGAGAAAAGAATCTTATACCAAGAAGCTCTGCAGAAATTTCTTCACGAGTACGAAAATTATAAGAACCCGACAGAGATTCCTGTGGTTATTAGGCACAGCACGGGGGACGATGGACATGGCGACATAGGATCTGTACCCGACGATACAGCTGACCAACCAAAAATTAAGGGATTAGCCACACAACATATCGAGCATGTATTAAAAAGCACCCTCCCACATACATTGAGGAGTAAAGGTTTAAGTCTTTATAATCTATTGAATGAGGACCCAGCCATACAATGGACCGATACAGGGAGATCATTGTGGAAGGATCAAAGGTACAGGGGTCGAATATCGTAGACATTGTCCATGATCTGGTGAGAAAGTGGGATAGGCCATCACCATCAGGATGGAAGCATATTAAAGCAAGACTACAACAAATAAATGTCCTAAAACGTTGATAGGAAATCTGAACAGGTTAAAAGACTTGGAACATGCAACGCATGTGGCACAATTGAAGACGCCGTCACCCCCGGCGGTAACACCTTTGAAGAGGAGAAAGAAGAGGTTAAACAACGGTCAACCCTACCCACGTGCCTCTAAAATACGCAAATGGCTAACGTATTAAGTAAACGCTATTATGACATTTCTAACCCAGCCTCCTACGGCGGCGTAGATAGACTGTACAGAAGTGTTTACGGAGTAGGAAAAAAGATGTTGAAAGATTTTTGAGGGAGCAGGACGCTTATACGCTTCATAAGCCTGTGAGAAAAAGGTTTAAAACAGCCGACAACGGCTTCCTCGATTGATTCTATTTGGCAAGCAGATTTAACAGACATGCAAAGATATTCTGTGTATAACGATGGTTACCGCTACATTCTATTCATAATAGAGGTATTCTCTAGATATCTGTGGCTAGTTCCTCTGAAAAATAAATCACCTGAAACAGTTGCTAAAGCCACCAAAACGCTAATGTTAAAAGAAAACAGGGTTCCTGGCTATTTTTGTACGGATATGGGGAAGGAATTTATAGGCCGTGCTTTTCAGAACATGTTGACAGAGTTTAATATCAGCTATTACACAACCAATTCTATACATAAGGCTTATTTAGCTGAAAGAGTTCAACGCACCATAAAGGAACGCATGCACCGCTATTTTACACATAAAAACACAGATTTCTAGACATTCTGGAATCATTGGCATCATGGATTCGTATGAGGTGGGGATATGCGAAATTCAGCTGGACACCCTCTTTTTAAATATTGAATATAAAGAATCCGTTTTTACGATTCTTAGAGACATTGACGAGTGTGAAAAAGTTGGGGTAGCTATGGATGAAACTATACGTATCGCTCGGACTAAGGTTGCACGGTATTACAGTACAGAAGTAAGACTAGGACCGGGTCATTATGGTTCGGTCGAGGATGTTGAGAGAGACTTAAACTTAAGTTTAAGAAACTCAAACCTTACGAATGATTTAGTATACGGAATCGTAAACAAAGGAAACCCTGCACATACACTAATCCTAAAATCAAAGACTAACAGACGTATTAAAGATCGTAGAGTGTTCAAAATTCTAACCAATGGCCGATATAGCGCAGCCATCCAAAGAGACACATTTCACGAGGCACAGCATGACTTGTCCAGATTAATGTATCAATTGAAGATGGAGAAATTGGCTGAAAGCTCTCAGTCCCCAGACATGTGCTATATTTACAGTAATATAGTGAAGCACCAGTTTGTTGGGGATACCCAGGCACGCCTGCTGCGCATTGCCCAGATCCCCAACCATAGAGGAAGGAGTTTGAGTATTATATATGACAGACCCCATTATGTGAATCTCGCAACTAATTTAATAGCCAATATCTCAATATATATAAGAACGATTGAGGGTGAAAACTTCTCATTCGGTAACGGGAGCTTAACAGTGAAGCTACACTTTCGACGCACTGAGTTATAATGGATAGAAAGCCTTTCACCGTCTATCGAGGGGTGAGATACCAGCGCGGTAGTGGACTTGGGTCCATTTTTTCATCCATGCTACGTACGGCTGTTCCTTTGCTGAAGAGGGGTGCCAGATACCTGGGAAGGAAAGCGCTACAATCAGGTCTTAACACTGCAGAAGACATATTGGCCGGGGCTAAACCTAAAGAAGCTCTAAAAAAACATTTAAAGCGTACACGGGACGAAATCATCAAAGATGCAAAGAGAAAAATGCGTGGTGGCGGGAAGAAGAAGAGGGCTGCCCGGAAGAAGGGGTCACGTGGTATTAAACGTAAAAGGATATCAAAAAAGAAGTGCTGTAAGCGAATGAAACCTATGGTTGACCACTTTTTTACTGATATAAGCTAAGGACATTGATCTCATGAATCATAGTTTGTTTACTACTTGTCGAGAGAGGAGGCACTATTTCTAACTCGTCATGGCACGCTTCATCCACCCATGTAGTTCACAATGCTGTAAATCGGAGCTGTCCCTTTTTGAGATGCTTCCAACTCAAGTTTCTATTGAGCACAGTGATTTTATTACAATTAACCCTTTAAACACAATTAGTTCCCCGAATGCACCTATAGAATTCGTGATACCCAGCTCAGGTCCTTACTTTTTTGATCCAAGCTGTGTGCACATGTATGCTAAGCTACGTATAGCCCATTCTGTTGGAACGGTCTGCGATGACAAATATGCTGTATACCCTGAAACAAACTTTCTGCACTCCATATTCAACCAGTGTGACGTATATTTAAATCAGACCAACATATCGTCAGGCACGGGATACTATCATCTACGAGCCTATCTGGAAAATGTCCTCAACATTTCCAAAGAAGCGAAGGCCACCTTTTTAAGTGCCGAGGGATATTATCAAACTAAAGACGAAAGTAGTATAAACGACAAATTTAAAAATTCTAAAAAGAAGATATACGAGTGTTTTGGACGTCTGCACACAGATTTCACTTTCCAGAAGTTGCTTGTCAACGGGGTGGATATGAAAATAAAGCTCACCCGCACGAATCCTGAGATCTACTTAAATCTGGATTCTGATCAAGAAGAGGGAGGAAACCCCGTTGTGGTTCACATTATGGACACATACCTCCGCGTACGGCGAGTGAAATTATGTTCACCAAAACAACTAGAAATTGAGAAAAGTTTACTAAACGCCACTGTGAAATACCCTATTAACAGAGTACAAATCAAACTATATACGGTGCCTGCAGGGTTGGCGTCGAAGCAGATAGAAAACATCGCCCTGGGGAATCTTCCTAAAAGGATATTAATCGGAATGCAGGACCATGCATCGGTGAATGGAAAATATAAAGAGAGTGCCTTTAAATTCGAGAATTTCGGACTTAAAAATATAACTCTATACGTTAATGGCATTGCTTTGGGTGGAACATTGGTTACGGACTATTCATCAGACGCTGTGTTACCTCTTTGCGCGAGAGCCTATAGTAATCTGACCCATATTGCAGGTGATTGTGATGAGCTTGGTAATGGGATAACGCAGAAAGAGTTCATTGATCAATTTAACCTTTATCCGTTTGACATTACACCTGACTTATCTGCTAGCGTAAATACGCATTTAAGCCCACAGCAGAGCGGAAACATCTCAGTGAGGTTGGAATTCACCAAGCCTATAGACGCGCCTATTAGTGTACTAGTATATCTCGAATCGCAAGCCCTAATAGAAGTAGATAGATTTAGGAGCGTTATCACTGACTTTTAAAATGGATGCTAATACACTTCAGAGTAATGAACGGTGAACGAGTCACACGTTCCAAATTTATCGGCGTGTTTGCGAAGAATGAAACATTGAGTTTGCCAAGTACGCGAGAATGCGGTAGTCTTATTGTGAACACAGATGTCATCGGTAATGAAGGGATTCATTGGATAGCTGTCTATTTTAAAAATAGACACCGCCTGTACTATTTTGATTTACTCGGTACTCAACCCTGGAGTGACCCTGTTATTGTAAAATTTCTCGCTCAATTACATATTCCCGAAGTTGTATGGAACCCGTTTCGTATACAAGGATATTTTAGTAATACTTGTGGAATGTACTGCATCTCATTTCTCATGCATATGTCATGTGATAAAGAATTTATAAATTTTTTAAATTTATTTGACCCGTGTCACACGCGACGAAACGATGAAATGGTATGCAGACAGATAAAAATCCGTTTTCCAATTGTGCATACTCGTTGTATAGTATAATGTTTTTGTTCGTGTGTATATTTGTAACGTTAGTTTGTATATTCTGTAGTTTAAGATGGTTATTGTACTGATTTCTTTCATTTAATAAATTGATGAAAATATATTGTCTTCTTCCCCCAAAAAACATCGAAAAACACTTACATTATTTTGATGTAACATTCATTATACTGACTGTTCAGTATATCCTCCGTATTCATGACACGAGATTCTTCAAAAGATTGTATAACACGTGTCAAATCCTCATTCGACCTTAAAGGAGAAAGAATAATGTTTATATTGAATCTTTTTTAATAAAAACATATACAGAGTATACATATTGTAAGACAGATCCCATTATGTGAAGATATCTTTGGTTCGCTCAGAGAAGCTCATTTAAGAGGTAATTCCGAATAACATTTATAAAAAAACATGCAAAAGATTGCCATAAAAAATTTCGATTTTAGCATAATGGTGAGTATCTAAATGAAGTATTTGACGAGATACTACATCCCTCCATATATATGAAATCATCTTTCTGAGTTTGTGAATAAAAAATAAAATTATAGACACTTACATTTCTATGGTAGTCCCTTGCGTCGGATTGTAAGGAGCGTCATTGCAAATATCTTCAACAGTTTGCGTTGGAAATAATCCATCACGGTCAATCGCATTAAAAAGATTAATTGCAGTCAATGCTGCAGTGTCACCTTCTTGATACAAATCCGGAAAAGCGTAAACTTCGTGTTCCATGGCGGAGGGAATGTCTATTCACTGTCAGAGGGAATATATATTCACTGGCGCGAAAATAGCTACTGTTACACCCAACTGAAAAATATTTCCTTTTATATGCACAATCGCCAAGCTCCGCCCCAAAAGATCAAGACCAGATGTTCGTAGTGATTGGTTGTCAGTGTAGCTGGGTGGAGCTATGATAAGTTTGTGTACCAATCGTAACACCGCTATAACGGGTCCATGCTTTGGACGACTAATGGCTTCTTTATATTTTCTCCAATAGATTTAATGCTCGTATTACCCCTTGCTGTCTTTATCATGTCAATATTTGCGACAATACTTGGTTTTCCCCCACTATTCCCGGATCATTAGTCACTAATGTAATCGAGAGGATTTTATAATAAAGAAATTATAAATATATCCATTCCTTAATTATATTTTTTAAAAAAGAAAAGAGTATTCGGTTTCCACGTTAAACTGTGGGTCTAATGCGGAGTGAAAACCTTAACCGTTATTACAATTCGCCGAAGAGTTAGTTATTAATATTATTACTAATGAGAAAACTCTACATTGTACATATCACATTTTTCAGCCATACTATTCCCGGATCAATAATCAAATGATCCTGTTATTTTAATTCCGGTTCAATAATCAAATGATCCTGTTATTTTAAATGTTGAAATTATGATGTGGAAGAGTGAGCAACGATTCCCTGACGAGATGTATTTCTGATTAGGGTTCCACGTTAAACTGTAGGTCTAAGGTCGGAGTGAAAAGCTTAATCTTTCCAATTCGGCGAAAAGGAGTTAATTATTATTATTATTACTACTGTAATTTGTATCACCCTATATATATATATATATATATATATATATATATATATATATATCCATTCCTTTATTTATTTAAAAAAAAAAAAAGAATGAACAAAACTCTCTCTCTCTCTCTCTCTCTCTCTTTCTATATATATATATATATATATATATATATATATATATATATATATATATACACGAGATAGGTGTACGCCTGGTGTGAATTAATTCTGTATTTAAAATGATTCTATAGTTTCATTGGTACGTCTTATTTCCCACTAACTGTGTACACGAGATAAGTGTACGCATGGTGTAAATGAACTCTGAAGCTGTTCTCTTTGCAGATGTTTATACAGAAAACATGTAATTACATTATTGAAAACATTAACTAGGAATCGTGAGAGATACGCTTCTGGTAATCGGGAGTCGAACCCACGATCTGGAAAAAAAAGGTAACCTTGTGGTCATTTTGTGGTTAGCGCGAGACTCGTCTTCTCAGATTTTTTTTCTTTTTTTTTCCAGAGAAGCTGAAAGTAAATGAGATGAGTGAAATGATATGAGATTAGTGAAATGAAGTGAAATGACAAGAAATAATATGAAAAGTGCGTAATATTTTTTTTTCTGTTTTTGATACATAAGAAAGGTTTGCCAAAAGAAAATAGACACAGTTATTGTGTTTATTTCTTTTGCTGTTTATTATTTAATATAATTGTGTGTATATCTTTCCAATTCAATAACAGAGATGTTATCTAGAACATGATGCCACACAAATTTGCAAGTAAAGAGAAATAACACTGGTCAACACTCATTTTATTGCCAATCATATTAGAGTGATTTTGGGTTAACTTTGTGGTGCTGATTCCGAATATGACATCGGTTTTGCTAGATTGGCTCTAATTTATGAGATAATTGGTACCCCATTGAAACACGTAAAAATGCAAAAATTTAATGTTCAGGCGGAGCCTACTTACTGGTTGGGTGGCCGATGACTTATATACGGAGGGGGAATATTCTAGAATGATCGCGGAGTAAACACTAAGAATATTCGCGTGTCTCACCATCTAGAATGTTCCGGTTGTTTCCCATATGCACGCGTTATGGTTACGTTTCCTATCAATTGAGGGTATTCATTATCTCAAGAACTAGAGCCAAATCGGAAAAACTACTTTCATTTTGGAATTCAGCAACCCCAAAATACCCTAAATTCGTACGAATTTCCTTTGCAACGAAACAAAAAAATTTTTTTGTTGAGCTGTGTAATCAACGCATTTAATAAAAACATTTTTTTTATTTTATTTTTTTATTTACAAGGAGGTAAACGCCGTGTGTCTTTGAGAGTAAGTTGACCCAAATTCCTTCGCGTACCTTTCAAAAAGGCCTCGGGGTAAACAGGTGTGATTCGTTCCTGGTTCGGTTTCCTACTCGTTTGAATGCAATGTTCTAAGAGTTAATATTTTGGATTCGTTTTGATAACAAAGAAAGTAAATAAAACGGCGCAGAATAATTAAATTCTTATATTGTTAATATTGGTTTTAATAATTGATTCTCTTAAAAGGAGAAAATTCATTTGTTTTAAATTAATATACTTTTGGCATTTTTCTGACTTTCATTCACATAATATATACAGAGGTGTGTGTGTGTGTGTGTGTATAAATTTGAGAATATTAATGGAACGATTTCTTTTGCTAAGCCAATTGTTTTGTGAATTGTTAATATTGTTTTAATTCACTTTAAGGTGAAAATCCGTTTATATATATATATATATATATATATATATATATATATATAAGGAATGACAAAATTAAATTGACAGTTAATATGATTCTTTCTATAAGGAATGACAAAATTAAAGACATAGTTAATATGATTCTTTCTATATATATATATATATATATATATATATATATAAGGTAAGGAGAAAGTTGCTCATTTGTGTGTGTGTGTATATTTCGTCAGAACTAATATTTTGACGATTGTACGTATTATATTATTTTTGTGCAGTAGAAGCCAAATTCTATTTATTTAATTAATAATCATTTTCTTTTTGTCAATTTCGAATTTAAGTCTGTATGCTTTGGTAACGAATTAAAATGGTATCTAGCAACTCACCCTAATAATGTATACCTGTACAATTAAAATGGTATCTGGCAATTCAACCATCATCTATATTAGACCCGCTTGGCTTCGGAGCTGGTAGTTTGATGCGAACTTCGGCCGAATAAAGAACTCTCTCCTTCCCTTCTTAGGTTAAGACTTAGCTTAGTTTCCCTTTGGGGGGTTAGGACCTCCCACCTTGTCCCCCCAAAGTCCTCCTCCGTCTATCCTTTCACTCTTAGGCTAAGGCAACCCCTTTGGGGGGAGGTCATCCTTCCTTCTCCCCCCTTCAGATCCCTCCCCTCTCCCCCTTCAGATGTACCCCTCCCCCCTTGGCTCCTTCTAAGCCAACTGGCTGATTAGGAGCCTATAAGACAACGCCTACTCGGCTGAAGTCTTATTATGCACTTGGCTCCTGCCAGGTGAACACCTCTCCTCCTTTCTTTCTCTTGGGGGATAACGCCGCCTCCAAGTTTCATGACCCCTTGTTGCACCTGCAGAATCCCCCCACCCCCTTTGCAACATTGAGTTGTTGCATACCCCTCTTTGCAACATTGAGTTGCTGCATACCCCACCCCCACTTTGCAACATTGAGTTGCTGCATACCCCACCCCCACTTTGCAACATCGAGTTGTTGCGTACCCCCACCCCCCTTTGCGACACCCCTTTGCAACACCCCCCTTGTGACCCCTACCCCATTTGCAACACCCCACCCCATTTGCAACATTTGATCATTATCTCTTGCAACATTGCAACATTCCTGCACTCCCCCTTTTTGGGCTATACTACTATTGTCATTAATTAAAAATATTCTACTTCCTGAGTTGTGGATTAAATTATGCGCCTATTAGAACGCGTGGACTAGCGAAAACATGATTAAACGAATAAACGTGTTTACTCTCGTGGTGAACGGTTCGCCTCTACCCACTCAACTCCGTCAGCTGTCCCCATTGCTTCAGTTCAGGGCTGCCATTGCTAGGTTTTTCCACCCAGATCTGGGTTTTTCAACACTTTCCTGGGTTTCTTGGTTTTAATTTTAAAAATTTCATGAAATCTGGTTTTTTTTAGGCTTAAAGTAAGGCAGACAAATAAAATGTACCGAATTTTACCACTCTAAATAAAATATAATGCAACAACGTTTTGTTTGGTAATATCATAAAGTGTTTTTTGAAATGCTATGATGGTAAAGCTGCACGTTTGTAAGGAGGATGTCAGTTGCGCAAAACTGGCAAAAAGTCTTGACTCCAGGGTTATCATCTGGTATTATTAATAACGAAATCTGAGCAAATTTGGTAATGAAAAAGCAATTTTGTATTTAAAAATTTATTTGGTATTCTGGTAATGAAATGAACTAAATTTGGTAATGCATAACTAAGAATGTGAGAAAAATTGAGTTCCATTAAATATTGCATTCCATAAACATGTTAGAAACATGTTACAACAAATCATTGCTTAAACGTTTCGATCAATTTTACTAATTATTCAGTTCTGAGTATTTATACCTACTGATACAAATTTGTTAAAACGATACTGATGTTTAAAGCAAATCGCAGTTATAAATTGACTGTTTAAATGACTTTGGCGATTACTCTGAATAATTGTAGACAAATCGAACGAACATGTTACGAACATGTTGCAGTTTATTATTTGGCAGCATTAGTCATGGGCGGGCATTAGCCTGCATTGCGCGTGCGTGCAATTTTCACTTGATTTATATTTTGTGTCATAGTAAATTGCATTGAAATTTGAATGAATATATATACCTAAATACAATTTGGCAATAAATTGCTTCATTTGATACTAAATTTAAAAAAAATGGTATTGGTGCTCCAGTATTGGTGATCTGGTTTTTTTTGAGAATGATCTACGTTTTTTAGTGTACGAGCTGGGTTTTCTTTCATTAAGTCAGTGGCAGCCCTGCTTCAGTTCTTTCGTGTCTTTCGTAGTGTGAGTATCGCCAGACAGTTACTGTGTATAATAGGTGAGTTCATGTTGCACCTTGCATGTCATACATACTATAATTAGTTACTGTATTTTCCGGGTCAAGATTATTGTTAATGCATATGCGAAACATCTGAAAAAATCAGAACGAAGAGGCGGTAAAAGAAAACAGGAGCGTTAGCCTAACTTGAATCACATACATATATACAGTACACCCAGAGCTTTGTCCGGAGCTGAAGGGCGTGTCCCCCTGCGGCGAATGGGAGAATGCATCTTTCTTTGATGTATGGGTTTCTTTGCCCTCGCGGATCATGGAACCCGTATAGGTGGTCGCTAAACGCTGTCGTGTTTTCACCCGAGGAAAGTTTCATAATGCACGAACCCAAACTTAATAATTATATATATATAATATATATACAGGGTGTTTGAAAACTTTCTGTACAAATTGTAATGGGGGATAGGCAACACCAAGACAAACCCTTTTCGTCTATAAGTGTATGTCCGCTGACGTCACCATTCGGCGCGAGAGGGCGCCGCTGCAATTGGCCAAAAGGTGAAGTGGGCTAGACTCGCGCTTGCCGCGGGCATTCTTAAATCGGACGTAGTACGCGTAACATGGAGCGCTTCACGACTGCTGAGATGGCTGAGATGCATATGGTGTATGGGGCTGCCAATGGAAACGGAAGAGCTGCTGTGAGGTTGTACCGACAGCGCTTCCCAAACAGACGTGTGCAAAACCACCAAACGTTTGCGCATTTGCATCGGCGACTGCGAGAAACTGGAACATTCCATGCAAACATGCATGACACTGGTCGGGAGAGAAACGTGCGCACTCCTGACATGGAAGAAGAAATTCTACGGCGATTTGAGGACAATCCAAGCGCAAGCACGCGAGGTGTTGCACATATCCTCGGTGTGAACCACGACCTGGTCTGGAGAGTATTGCACGAGCAGCAGCTACATCCGTTTCATCGTCAGAGAGTCCAGGCATTACAACCTTGGGATTACCCTCTTCGTGTGGAATTCGCACGCTGGTTTCTGCAGCAGCCAGCGGTGCAGCCTAATTTTCCGGCTTATGTGCTGTTCTCAGATGAGGCCTGTTTCACACGTGAGGGTGTGTTTAACATGCACAATTCTCACGTGTGGGCGCACGCAAATCCACATGCTACACGGATTTGTAATGCCTAGACTCTCTGACGATGAAACGGATGTAACTGCTGCTCGTGCAACACTCTCCAGACCAGGTCGTGGTTCACACCGAGGATACGTGCAACACCTCGCGTGCTTGCGCTTGGATTGTCCTCAAATCGCCGTAGGATTTCTTCTTCCATGTCAGGAGTGCGCACGTTTCTCTCCCGACCAGTGTCATGCATGTTTGCATGGAATGTTCCAGTTTCTCGCAGTCGCCGATGCAAATGCGCAAACGTTTGGTGGTTTGGCACACGTCTGTTTGGGAAGCGCTGTCGGTACAACCTCACAGCAGCTCTTCCGTTTCCATTGGCAGCCCCATACACCAAATGCATGTCAGCCATCTCAGCAGTCGTGAAGCGCTCCATGTTACGCGTACTACGTCCGATTTAAGAATGCCCGCGGCAAGCGCGAGTCTAGCCCACTTCACCTTTTAGCCAATTGCAGCGGCGCCCTCTCGCGCCGAATGGTGACGTCAGCGGACATACACTTATAGACGAAAAGGGTTTGTCTTGGTGTTGCCTATCCCCCATTACAATTTGTACAGAAAGTTTTCAAATACCCTGTGTATATATTATATATATATTAGGCCCCCGCAAGGGGGTTCTAAGCTCGTGCTCTTGAGTGCTCTTTGTGCTCGTTTGTACGTGCTTGTTCCTGGAGGTTTCACGTGCGCCCTCCCGGCCCTAGCACCCAAGGATGATGGGGCCCGACCCTGCAGTCCTTGTCATCCTTGGTCTTTTTCCACTTCGACTGTCCCCTCCACCCTTTCTTTTTCCGCCGAGATATGCCCTTTTAAATAGAGGCGAATCGGTTCTTCCCGAACTGAAAAAAAATATATATATATATTAGGCCGGGTCGAAATTTTTTATTTCTTACGTACATAGTGTGAGGTGGTTCAATCAATCATAGTAACACCCTGGTAAAATATTTTTGAATTCTGAGGACCCCTACCCCCCCTACCGGTTTCAGTTTTTTCAGAAAATTTGTAAAATTCGAGATAATTTGTACTTCGAAATTTTTTTATTATTACAAAAGTTCGCTTATAAAACACTATATTTATTTTTTAATGAAAAAGAATTTTAAAAATACAAAAATGTATGAAAAAAAAAATACATAATTTTTTAGCTATTATTGGTAGAAATTTAAAAATTAAGAGACAGAAATTCAGTAAAATTTTTGACCTAAAACTAATGTTTTTTTTTTTTTCCTTCCATTGACCTTTCCACTCAAAAGTAGGTTCTTTTCTAACTCTAAAGTATTTAAAATAAATTTATGCCGATTAATATAAACTTAAAATCTTCATATCTTTTAAAGTAGCGTTTATAAGGGCTGCTGTGCATCGAAAAAATCAATTTTTATAATTTAATGAATGGCGGGTGCGCAAAACATGTGAATGATCTCTACGAACCTATATTCTAAGTTTCATTAGCCTACGACATGGGTAAGTGCCTGCGAGATGACTGAAATTATGAAACAAAAAATCGCTGAAAAAGTAGAATATTTTTCAGTTATCCTCCCGTTTTCAGCGAATAGCAAAATAAATTTGGCATATATTGATGTTTTGCCTAAATGGAAACTTTTTCGTAATTAAATTATCTTTAAAATGAAATGTTTACTTGTGTGGTGTAACATTTAGCCACTTTTTTCCAATAAAAAATCAGAAAAAATGTTGCCCAGAGCTTATCACGAGGAGGTTGTTACACATTAAGCTCCACCCTTCATTAAAGTTGCTTTAATGAAGCCATCTCTTCGGGAATATCCAGAAACGTTTTTAGAGGCCTCTGTCACCAACTTAATATGACGTTCTACATTTTGTGAATAGCATGGGAAACGAATGTAGTCAAACTTTGAAAAATCCTTGGAGTGAACCATTGATTCTAAGTCACTCGTTTTAATTTGTCTGGTGATAGGTGGTTCGGTCTTCTGTATATTACGCCAGTTAATCAAATCAATATAATCATTGGCTTGAAAGTTTATCATAGGAATCTTGAAGGTTCTTACTTGCATGTTATGATCATTTTGATTTCTCGCTGAAAGCACTCTTCTAATTCCTAGTTCTCTTATATGAGCTCGTTCATCGCCCATCATTGCCAGAAGTATATTTTCTGGATGGGCAAAGTACCCATTGCGTTGGATAACATCCTCGATTATTTTTCGTTGACTTGCCGGAAGATAGCTTGACAGCGTTATCATTCTGTAAATATGCTGAGGTCCGTTAATGCATGATGGGAAACATTTAATATAGAACCACATTGGACAATATACTTTAATTACGAATGTTGCCAATGTTTGAAGATTCGGAGAAGGAATTCCTGTTCCAATATACAGACGTAGAATTCTTTCGGCAGTAGTTAGCCAGCGTGCATGCGATACTGGACCAAGTCGACGATTTGCTAGTTCGTCTGGACAATAACCGTTTGAAACTGCTATACTGAGATCGTACAACAACCTTTGGTCTGTGCTTAAATCATCGCACCTTTCTATATTTGGAAGTGCAGGTAGATCAATAGGCTCAAAATAGCAAACTGGAAGTGATTCGCATGTTTCTATCGCTTTGCCAATAAATCCCGAATAACTTCTCGGACCTGATGATAAGCCATCAATGTGCGTAAACAAATGGCGAAGTAAAAGTTCATTACAATGGAAAAGGCAAATGAACCAATGTAAAGGTCTTCCTAGGCTTACCTCAAGATGTTTTATTACACCTTCCTTTATTCCAGTGTTTACCTTTGTTCCATCACATCCAATGCATAGCAAAGCGTCAGTACTAATTTCTCGATCAATTAAAAAGTTCAAAATTCCTTTGTGTATGCTATCTGAATATCCTGAAATAGGAGAAATGTGACCCAAGTATTTGGAATTCGGTTCCTGTAATAAAACTATATGTTCTTCGGAAGTAATTTTCGGGTAAAATTTATTCCCTTTTTTTTCTTGAACTAAAGTACTATCTTTTCTACCATCAAAGTAAAGACCTTCGGGAAATCCAATCTGTTCACCGTGTAGGCTGCTTCTATACTTTTCTTTCTCTCCTCACTTTCGATTTATCAATTACGCTAGACATATTTTCCTTTTTCACAACTCCACAATCTTGCAACACTGCTGTTGCAAGAACTGCTGCTGATCTGTCCGATATATTATATCTATCTGCCTCTCTAACTAAGCTAGGCAAAGACGTTCTCATTTGAGACGAAAGTCTATCTTTTTGGGGTATGATTGTAGAACAGCAAGATTCTTCCTTTTGTCGATTCTTTTTTACGTGTGGAACATCATCTCTGCGATCGGTATTACTTTTTCTCCTCATCAACTGTTCATTCTTTCTTTTAGCATTTTCCCTCAAGCGTCTAGTTTTGTCCATGTCCACTCCCCCAATAGCCATGTTTCCTTTAGTTCTTTGATCCGCAAGAAACTTTCTTTCTTCTACGGGTACCGTCCTGCCTTTTTCACAACTGTTCAGATCTTTGCATTTACACGTACAAATATCAAATAACATTTCCTTTGCCTCAGTTTTAAACTTTTCTAGTTTTTCTACATATATTTTTGTGTTCTGCGATTTATTTAGCAGCTGATATTTATTTTTATAGTCAATGATTTTTTGCTCAATTCTTCTTGATATCACAGGCAAAGAAGCTTTACTCCAAATTGATACAATTTCATTGCTGGTATCCTTTACAACCTGTTTATTATCGTTATTAGATTCCTTTAAAAAAAATAATGTTTCATTACATCAGCTTGAGTTGGCAACAAATACGTTTTCAAGGTACACGGTTCTCCGAACACTTTAACATGACTTTGTTCTTGTTTTTCTTTTTTCGTTACTGACCTTGTGGTCTTAGAAGGCGTCATATTATTTAGTTGAAAATAATAATATAGTAATTTAAGTATACAATAGTTCAATACTCGAATATTGCGTGAATAATAAGATCACAATGCTCACACTTTTGAAACACGTCCGTACAAAGCAAATGCTGTTGGCCGACTGCAGCATGGCGCCATTGTGATACGATGACTCAGCAATCAGCATTGCTGAGATATAACATATGCAAAACCAAATGAGTAATTGTATGCCTATTGCGATAAACAACTATGAATTGTTATTCATAGTTTATTTTTCAACTTTAAATTAGAGATATAATGCCATCATTTAACACAAAGAAAGATTATGCAATTTAGTTAGTTACTATAAGAAGGAGGGAGGGAGGGTGGAGCTTAATGTGTAACTACCTCCTCGTGGTAAGCTCTGGGCAACATTTTTTTCTGATTTTTTATTGGAAAAAAGTGGCTAAATATTACACCACACAAGTAAACATTTCATTTTAAAGATAATTTAATTACGAAAAAGTTTCCATTTAAGCAAAACATCAATATATGCCAAATTTATTTTGCTATTCGCTGAAAACGGGAGGATAACTGAAAAATATTCCCCTTTTTCAGCGATTTTTTGTTTCATAATTTCAAAGTCATCTCGCAGGCACTTACCCATGTCGTAGGCTAGTGAAACTTAGAATATAGGTTCGTAGAGATCATTCACATGTTTTGCGCACCCGCCATTCATTAAATTATAAAAATTGATTTTTTCGATGCACCCTACGCAGTGCTGTGGCCCTATTGCTTACCCTATATCTCTCTGAAGTTTTGGCTAAATTTTCATAGGTATATCTATTTTGAAAATTTTCTATTAATTCTAAGACTTCTTCATAATCTAAGTCCTCTCTGTCTTGAAAATCGACATCTTCATTTTCATTATCATCTTCTATCACTTCTGATGATACAAATTCCCTTGCTTCTCTTAATTTTTCTTTTGATTTCTTTTCCCTTTCCTGTGCTTTTTGGAGTTTGCCCAACTTTCTCAAATTACTTGAAGTAGTTTTTTTTTTATCAATTTTTCCTAACTGGTTTTTTCTTTCTTTTTGACCAATAAAAGCTTCCCATTCTATAATAGGTATTTTATGTTCACAATCACACCTACAAAGTTTTCTATCCCTTATGCCTTTATCATAACAGTGGCATGGAGATATGTCAAACGTCTAGTCATATTTCTTTAATTTTTCATAATATTTTTCATTTCTTTTTATCATAGGGCATTTAGTTAACTTACCAGCATCTTCTATAAGTGTAGTAACTAACATAAATTCCCTTTGTATCAATTGTTGGGAAAGAAAATTGTTGCCAAATTTCTTTTATATCTTGAACAACTACGTTATAGCAATCATTTTTACTTATTTTACCCTGTGCTATAGATTTTTCCTCTCTAACAATAAAATGGAAGTGCCTTACAACATCAGCTTTTGATGTGATGACGTCATGGCAGATGAAAATTTTGCTGGATATCCGAAGGCTGCATTGTTGCTTCTTTTTCTAGTAGCCGTAATTTAATTTAATAAGATTTTAACTATATTTTATTTATTACTGATATTTTAAAATTAAATAACGTATTTTAATACAAACTTTTAACATTCTAGGTACCTAAATAGGAATATGGAAAGAAAAAAAACAAAAATAATGTGATATTAGGTCTTATATCCGGTGCTATGAGTCAGCACCGGATTTAAGACCCTACCCCCTACCCCCTACCCCCCGATCACAAAAAAAGTTGGTGAATGGTCTATTTCGATTGTAATTCCTGCCGGGGAACCCGATTTTGGCCATCCCAAAGCAAAAAATTAATATTTAGGGTCGATTTTTAGGATTTTCGATTTTTGGCCTATTTCCCATACAAATTCATATGGAAAAAAGTGAGTATCGGTAGGGGAGGCGGGTAGCGAAGGTCCCACAGCCTTAATTTTTGGTGTGGATACTACTATTACAAAATGATCAACCTCACAATATGTACCTAAGCAAAATCTTGACCTTGACCCCTTTTCAACCCGGCCTAATATATATATATATATATATATATTGTAGCTGGTTCCTTCTTGCTACTACTTGTATTTGCCGGGAAGAAGAAAGGATACGAGAGACAGGCTCTCTCTTTGTTGGGTATCTCTTCTAGGGGCCTCTCGTGTCCTCTTCTCTCCCTGTCGTTTGGGAGGTTGGCGTCTTGAAGAAAAAGCCGGTCGCTTTCAGAGTTTATTGAGTTCTTGGTTGGCTGGGGGTAATTTTACAGAAGATTTTGTTATTGTATATACAACTGAATTAATTAAAAATATATATATAAATTTATGTACAATACTTATTTATAAAGATTATATATGATTCTTAAAATTACACAATGATAAAATATATACAATTTGGTAACGCGCAAAATTGGTTTGTCGGTAACTAATATGAAAATAATATAAATGCGGAAAATTAACTGCGCGGTCCCACACTACTGCCCACCCCGAGAAGCGGAGCACGTATATCAAAAGTAGAAATATTCAGGTCTTGATTTGAATCGGATCCTTCGTCCAGCTCGCGTTGATCCTCGGTCGGCCTCGTTTCCGGTTGTTGCGTTGTCCTGCGCGCTCGTCCTGAGGTCTGTATTTGCTACCTCCGAGGTGCGTCCTCCATCGTCCTTTTTCCTTGCGTGCTTTTTCTCCGATCCGATGTCGTCCGATTGTGCGCCCGGTACCTGTGTGGGACCTGAAACTATATAAGCCGGTTTTAAACGATTAATTGAAATGGCTTCTGATGATTCGTTGGTTTTTTCTATTACGAAGTACTTATCGTGGCGTTCGAGAACACGGAAAGGTCCTTGATATGGTGCCTCGAATGGTTTTCGAACGTGGTCGATGCGTAGCCATACGTGACTTGATTTGTTGAGTTCCGATCCGATGGAATGAATGATTTGGGGGCTGAGTGAATGTTTCTTTGAGAGATGTGGGCGAAATCGATTTGCGTCATTTTCTTGGCTAATTCGGAGATGAATTTTGAATTGGATTTTGACGACGAATTGGCGATCATTGGCCTCGGGCATAATAGAGTGGTTCCGGTGACGGTGGTGAACGGTGAATAACCCGATTCGTTGGGGAGACTGCGTAAACCAAGGAGAACTATGGGTAAAGCGGGGAGCCAATCTTGTTTTCGAGCGATGATTGCTGTCTTGATGGTGCGATGAGATCTTTCAATTATTCCGTTGGTCTGAGGGCGATACGACAAAGTTCTTAGTCGGTGAAATCCGATGAGAGCTGAGAGTTCCCTAAAGAGTTCGGATTCGAATTGGGATCCGCGGTCCGTTATGACTTGCAGTGGTACACCAAATCTTGAAATCCATACATCGAGAAATGCGTGTGCTATTGATGTGGCTGTAGTATCAATCAGAGGATATGCTTCTATCCATCTTGTGGCACGATCGATGCAGGTTAGGAGATATCTATATGGGGAAGGATATGTTTGACCGGGCAAAGTGGTTGGCGGTAAGGGACCGACGATGTCGATATGTACCGTTTCAAATCTTGAACTTGGTAAATCGAAGGGGGTTATTTCTGATTTTGTATGGCGAGAATTTTTTGAGGATTGACATGATTCACAATTTCGGGACCAAGTTCGAATATCCTTATTCATTGAGGGCCAAAAATATCTTGATTTAATGATACGAAGTGATTGCTTGATGCCTGGATGAGAAATATTATGAAATTGATTGAAGATGGAAGATCGATGCTGCTTGGGAACAAAAGGACGGGGATATGGCGTGGATGTATCGCAATATAAAGTTGTATTTTCTGGAAACGGGAACGGCTTGAGACGTGGGAGAAATTCTTGCGTTTCTTGATCTTTTTGTTGAGATTCCGCGATTGCTGATAAATCGAAAGCGTCGATATGTACTGCGTTTACGTTGCGTGAAAGGCAGTCCGCTACGACGTTTTCGAATCCACAGATATGTATTACATCGCATACGTATTCCGTGATGGCAGACCAATGACGTTGTTGTCGGTCTGTCTTGGCTCGTAAGGGACTCTTGTAGGCAGAAACTATCGGTTTGTGATCCGTGAAGAGTATTACTTGACGACCTTCTAAAAATTGACGGAAATGCAAGACGGCTAGGTATGCTGCGAGTAATTCTCTATCGTATGCGGCGTACGCTTGCTGAGTTATAGTTAATTTCTTGGAAAAGAAGGCGATGGGAACTGGTTTGCTGTCGATTATTTGATGAAGAACTGCTCCAGCTGCTATTTGTGAGCAGTCCGTAACTAAATGAAGGATTGAGCTTGATGGAAGAGGATGACAAAGCGTAACGGCGTTCCGTAGTGCATCCTTGACATCTTGAAAGGCTTGAATTGCTTCGTCGTTCCACTGTAGACTTTTGCTTTTGACTTGAGTTCTGACGATTTCACTTAAAGGTGAGACTAAATCGGCGTAACGGGGTATCATATGGCGATAGAATCCCGTCATTCCTAGGAATCTTCTGAGGGTTTGGTAATCTTGCGGTTGGGGAATATCTTGAATTTCGGAGACTTTGTTTACAGGAGGACGAATGCCTGCTGGGGAAACTTCATGACCCAGAAATTCAATTTTGGATTGCTGAAATATGCATTTTTCTAAGGAAATTTTTAAATTGTGTTCTTGAAGGATCTTGAATACGCGTTCTAAGTCTTTCAAATGGTCAACTGCGTTATTTGAATGGACTAAAATATCGTCGAGATACACAAATACGCAGTCAACTCCTCTGAAAATTGTATCCATGAAGCGTTGAAATGTTGCAGGGGCGTTTCTTAAACCAATGGCATGTATAAATACTGAAATAAACCAAATGGAGTTGTTACAGCCGTTTTCTCGATATCTTCTGGGTGGACTGGAATTTGGTGATATGCTCTGACTAGATCGATTTTGCTAAAGCATGATTTTCCGTGCAGAGATGTTGACAGACTTCTTATATGAGGAAGTGGATATCTGTCCGGTTTCGTGACAGCGTTTAGGCTTCTATAATCACCACACGCCCGCCATTCGCCTGGTATCTTCTTCGGAACGAGGTGTAACGGTGATGCCCATGGTGATTTTGAGGGTTCTATAATTCCATCTTGAAGTAAGTTGTTGAAAGTAGCCTTAGCTGAGGATAATTTATCGGGTGGAAGACGTCGAGGGCTTGCAAACACTGGTGGTGCGCTGCCAGTGTCGATGGTATGCTTGACAGTGTTGGTGGAAACTTTCTGCGGTTGAGCTTGTTTCAGTAGTGAGGAGTACTTGTCAAGCAGGTTCCTGATTTCTTGAGGTAATTTGTCGGTAGGGTTAATATTGATGAGGTGAAGGTCTTTGGATTGCACAGGTTTAGTAGTGGCTTGAAAAGTTGTTGCTCTATCCTTCAAAATGCCATGCTTGCAGTCCACAAGGATGTCATAATGGGATAGAAAATCGGCGCTGAGAAGTGGACTGGAGACTTGGGCGACGACGAATGGCCACCTGAATATTCTTCGTAATTTAGGAATTGATATGTCCAGTGTTACTTCTCCGAATATTTCGAGCGGCTGACCGTTTGCGGTGGAAATCTTTACTGCGGTTGGGTGGAGTTGACAATCATTGACACAAGTTGGTGGTAAAATTGAGATGCTCACTCCTGTGTCAATGATAAAATTGACCTTCAGACTTGCGATGCGAGCTGCGACTGAGATCAGCGGCAGGCCGGACGTCGCGTTAATCACAGCCTGCTTATCTAGTTTTCCGACGTTTCTCTTGATGGTGAGGAAGATCTTGAATTTGGGCGTGACGAGGGGAGCAGCTTGGCGTCATCTTTATTTGGCCACTTGCACCATGGCCTGCAGGTCCTTGCTTGGAGGCAATAATAAAGGTGCGCGCGGCAAACCACCGGCCGCTGATTCTCGCTGAAGGGTTTTAGGCCGATGGGGATATTCGTTCTTGGGCTTGTATTGGCTCGAGTTGACGTTGGCGCCGCGTAGCAGCTTTGTTGAGCGAACGTTATTAACTCATCGGCTAGTTTGCCGAGTTGAGTTAGCGTCAGCTCCTTTTGTGCTGCTACGACGGGCGCTATTGAGGATGGGAGCGCCTGGATGAATTTATGCTTCACCAAATCATCGCCGACGCCCACCTTCAGTGCCGTTTGGTGGATATCTTGAAGGAATTGGGAGGGCTTTCCAGTGAGAGGAGTGTTGGAGATGAGTCGTTCGAAGAGTTCTGGCTTCGTCTTTTCGTAATGACTCACGATTTCTTCTTTTAAATCGGTGTACGACTTGTTGGAGAGAGTTGCTGCTGAAATTCGTGAGACGACTTCTGGGGGTAACGAGGCTAGAACATGGAAAAATTTGGTCTCTTCGGATGTTATTCTGGAAATGTGGAATTGTGCCTCCATGATGGAGAACCATCCTGCGGCCGACGCTTCAGAGAACGTGGGTGGCTTGATGGTGACATGGTGCACTCCTGATTCAACAGATTCCATCTTGCGGGAATGTAATTCGGGTCTGCTGCTTCTTCGGTTCCGACCGGCTACTACGGGTGGGCGGCGAAGAGGCGTGGCTTCGGTTTGTTCCGCCCGGCGACTGAAGGATGCTGCTTCCGCTGGCTGCTTCGGGGTCACCAATTATAGCTGGTTCCTTCTTGCTACTACTTGTATTTGCCGGGAAGGAAGGAAGGATACGAGAGGCAGGCTATCTCTTTGTTGGGTATCTCTTCTAGGGGCCTCTCGTGTCCGCTTCTCTCCCTGTCGTTTGGGAGGTTGGCGTCTTGAAGAAAAAGCCGGTCGCTTTCAGAGTTTATTGAGTTCTTGGTTGGCTGGGAGTAATTTTACAGATTTTGTTATTGTATATACAGCTGAATTAATAAAAAATATGTATATAAATTTATGTACAATACTTATTTATAAAGATTAATTATATATGATTCTTAAAATTACACAATGATAAAATATATACAATTTGGTAACGCGCAAAATTGGTTTGTCGGTAACTAATATAAAAATATAAATGCAGAAAATTAACTGCGCGACCCCACAATATATATATATATGCCAGCTGTTTGAGTCGAGTAATTGTTGAAACAAAATTCTATATTTACATGGGCTTTTATGTTTGCTTGTATTTGTACAAATAGTAATTTCATCTTTAAGTTAGGTGAAGACTATAATTTCAATAGAATTATTCGAAAGTTCGAAGTGTTTTAAAGATAGTTAAAGGATAATAGCAATCAAAATATCATTACTAATCGCATCATCATTAAACAGAGAAGACGTTGTAAAAATAACTTCTCACTTCCTCCGAACCCTAAAGCTCCCAAGCTGGTGGATGGGAAGGAGTTCAACCATCGCACTCCTTTAGAAGCGTACACCACAAGCCGTTCGTTGAAATTGTTCAACCTTCTCTCCGTGAACGGCCAAGAAGAAGCTAAGGCGTTATTGTCGAAGCCACCAGCCCTCTGGCCAACGGATCCAATGTATCAGGCATTGAAGGCCAAAGTCAAACTCCTGAAGGTCGTCAGTGATAGTGCTGAACGTGTTGTTTCTCTTATCACATCATACAACGCCGCATTAACGAAAGACGAGACCAGAAACAATATTTGTTGCGGCTCATCAGCAGTCACCGCAAAACCCTACCGGGTATCCAAACAACTGTCCCCTGGACAATTGCGTGTAGCGTGCTGCCCACACTCTTCGCAAGTCATTGCTTGTTGCAGCATCGATGAATGACGTTAGTGGTAGTTTGATGTTCTATGAACTAGATCACACCACCATTGACGTCACAGGTAGCCTAACGCTTTCTACCAATGGAAGCGCAAGAACAGTGATATATATATATATATATATATATATATATATATTATGCAATCCACAAGGAAAAAGAAAAATTATTCCAAGGCCTTTCGTGTATTCAGAAATACACTTCGTCAGGGAATGAAGGGTGGAAGCGAGATGACAAAAATATATACAACTAGACAGAAAAACAAAAGGATTAACACATGATTAATAAGAGTTGATTAGAGGCAAAAGGTATTTTAACAGGATATTGTCAATTTTATACATTCCCGCACTGTTATTGAAATTATTCTCGTTAAGTTCTCGTTAAAAAAACAGATATAATCGAAAGGAATATTCTAGAAATGTGCATTTATCCATTTTAAAAATAATTTCAATAACAGTGCGGAATGTATAAAATTGACAATATCCTGTTAAAATACCTTTTGCCTCTAATCAACTCTTGATAATCATGTGTTAATCGTTTTGTTTTTTCTGTCTAGTGTATATTTTTGTGTTTAATTGTGAAATTCATCATATATATATATTATATATATATATATATATATATATATATTATATATATATATATATACGAAATCCGAACGCTTTCGTGATATATTCACATCTTCAGGGAAAAGAAATTTCTTTCTTTTCCCTGAAGCTGTGAATATATCACGAAAGCGCTCGGATTTCGTGTTTTTTTCTTTTTTCCCTGTAGTTGTTTGCTTATTAATAAGATCACGTGTTATTCTGATTTTACTGCATATATATATATATATATATATATATATATATATATATATATGAATGAACTCAGAATGGTCCCTCGAGTTTTTTTATGATACACACAGACCGTGATGTATTCAATCTGACGTGAAGGCAGCGAGTCTTTTGCTTATATTGAGGTTCTAAATGTAACAGGACTAGGCTGCTTTAAACCCTAGATCTATGTCCCAAAGCTGGATCCTGTCTGCTTTGCAGATAGCTGGTGAGGGAAGCTATATTTATTGGACCTCTTTGCGAGTGACCCGTTGCCCACGTCGGGCTAGCATCCTGAAAAAGAAAAACTATGGTATTTGTCATTTACCATTACTTATTCGGACTATAGTGGATTTAATTATCCCAGAAGAGTTCCTTGTTCCATGCACGGTCTGTGTGTATCATATATATATATATATATAACCGTGATATAACCGTGACGTTATCCTGACACACGGTGTCGGTGTTTCGAAAAAAGATTTAGGCAGTTTCTTATCAGCTTTTGATCTGCATGTATAGTTTCTGATTTTCGTCTCTGTTGTTAGTAGTATGGGCGCAAAAAGAGAGTGCAATGCAATTGCAAATGTTGATCAATGTTGCAAAGGAAATGCTGCATAATTTATGCACCAAAAGGGGGAGGGGGGATGTTGCAAGATGTTATGCACCAAATGGGGAGGGGGAATGTACGAGCAACAAAGGTTATGCAACTTGGTGGCGGAGTTATCCCCCAAGATAAAGAGAGAAAGGAAGAGAGCCAGGAGCCAAGCGCATATTAAGACTTCAGCCGAGCGGCCGTTGTCTTGATACGTTCCTAATCAGCCAGTTGGCTTCTCTGGCTGAGCTGCCAGATTGCGCTATTTATTTAATTAAAGCATATATTCTGGCTTAACCAGATAGTTGGCTTGTCTGGCTAAGCTTTCAGATTGCGCTATTTATTTAATTAAAGCATATATTCTGGCTTAACCAGCCAGTTTACTTTGAAGGCGTAAATGGCTTGTTCAGGTGTACATTATTGAGTTGTCAGATTGCGTTTATTTATTTAATTAAAGCATACATTCTGACTTAACCAGCCACTTGACTTGGAAAGCGTAATTGGCTTGTTCAGGTGTACATTATTGAGTTGCCAGATTGCGTTTATTTATTTAATTAAAGCACATATTCTGACTTAACCAGCCAGTTGAATTAGAATGCGTAAATGGCTTGTTCAGGTGTACATTATTGAGTTGCCAGATTGTGTTTATTTATTTAATTGTTCCGGTGTACGTTATTAGGGTTGCCAGATTGTGCTATCCAGATATATTTGGCAGTTGGTTTAGAAATTCGTTTTAAAAGGCAGCCATTTGCTGTAATTAAATGTCGTGTACAAACAAAATTAAATAAAACACCATTACATCATTCTGTTTATTTAGACGAATTAATGGATTCAATTTCACGAAATATAGAGAAAAGAAATATACAATGGAATATATATGATCAAAAATAATAATAGCATAAGAAATACGAACGAGAAATATATAATCAATAACACTGGGTAACAAAATTTTTAAAAATTTCTGTTTATTGTGATTTTTCTGTCGTTTCTTAATGATTTCAGGGCGCTGATTCCAAAAATTATATTGGTTTTGCTCTATCATCAACCGTTTCAAAAATATAGGTTATCACACTTTTCATATGGCAAAGTATATAAAGAAGGCTAACAAATATTTTCTGAAAATAAAAACACTATTAGAAATTAATGTTTATTGAGCCAAAATTGTTTGACAAACCCAAAATGGTGTAAAGTATATAATATATATCATGAGGAGAACCGATAAGAAAATAACAAGTCTCGTTATGCAGTGCGCGTTCCTTAAAAATTCACTGAAGAACGCGACTTCCGCGTATGAACATTCTTATCCTTTCTGATCAGCGACCATACGTAGTCTCCCATCATGGAAGCATCCCAATGGCCCTGGTACCTTTTCTCCATCGTTTGAATATCTTGATGGAATCTTTCGCCATGCTCTTCACTCACATCGCCCAGATTATCACGAAAAAAGTCTAGATGTTAATGCAGATAGTGTAATTTTAAAGACATACGGTACCCCATTTTGCCATAGCACTTAACCAAGTTTGACACTAACTCCTTATAGTTTGGTGCTTTATGGTTGCCTAAAAACCCACGAACCACATCACGGAAAGCACACCAAGCCTCTTTTTCGATCGGAGTAATCTTGGCTTCAAGGTTCTTTGAATTCAACAGCGCCTTGGCTTGTGGTCCTAAAAAGATACCAGCCTTGACTTTGGCCTCAGAGAGTTTAGGGAACATGACCCGAATCTGCTGGAAAACTTCCCCTCCAAAATCTAACGCAGTTACAAACTGCTTAATTAAACCCAACTTAATATGGAGAGGTGGTAGCAGAACTATGTCAGGCTTCACAAGAGGTTCTCTGAGTACATTGTACTTTCCTGGTTGCAGTCCTTCACGTGGAGGCCACTGAACTGTTTTATAGTGCTCAGTTGAAGCCCTACTATCCCACAGGCAAAGAAAACATGAATATTTAGTAAACCCTCCTTGTAAACCTAACAGGAAACCAATCATTTTGAAATCACCACACACGTCCCAGTTATATTGTTCATACCTGATTTGAGTGAGCAGTTGTTTGACATTTTCATAGTCCTCTTTCATTTGAACAGAATGTGCAACTGGTATAGATGGATATTTGTTCCCATTGTGGAGTAGAACAGCTTTTAAACTCCGAGTTGAACTGTCAATAAACAGGCGCCACTCTGAGGGTATATGTGTTAACCCAGTAGCTGTGAATAGACCATTAACTTCGCTGCAATAACAGAGCCATTGACATCGTAGAACCTTGCAAACTCTTCTAGCCACTTTCGGTATACAGTGCTCTTGCAGTCTTCTCCAAGCAAATTCCACTCTGAGTCTGGAGGTCAGAAGCTCAGACCCTGATTTCGTCCGACCCAAATCTCTAATTAAGTCGTCCAATTCCCTCTGATTTGGAAAGTGAGGGTTTGTACTGAAAGTTGCTGCATATTCTTCATCATGACTGTCCTCACCAGCCGACATCTCAGATAAGCTAGCTGCATCCTCATTTTCAACCTGCAAAGCAAAGAAACAAAGTATAGGCATAGCTATATATGTAGAAGAGCATCAGCACTATGAAAAATCGACACATAATGAACCACAGTCTGTAAATACAGAAGGTAAAGTAATGGATAGATACCTGTTCTGGTGGACGTGGTATTGGAAGACCTTCGCCATTTGGTACAGGAGCTATGGACGACGCTATGCTTGGATACTGAAGAGTATGCCTTCCTTTAACTTTCCTGTACTTAGAAACATCTACCATGCAGTAGTGGCAATCGTCGTGGTGGCTCTTTGGTTCTCTCCATATTCTGGAGTACCACAGATCACATAGGGTGCCCAGGGCTTATCTTGTTCACCCATAGGCATAAAATAGAGCCGATACGCGATCCAGAACTTGGTAACTTGGTGCCTTTCACAATCTTGTGCGATACTTGCTTGGAGCCTATGTAATACCCACAAACGTAGAAGAATATATCCAGCGAGTGTTTACAAGCTCTAGTTGCCATTCTCTTTACCAAACTGTACTACATTAATCATAACCTGCAGATATAGAGAGAAGAGTTATTAAATCTGCAACAGATTACAGATTCCAGGAAAAAGATGTATTCACAACACTGAAATAATGTTCGCAATAAAAAACGATCGATAACACTCAAATCGTCAGCACAGAGAAGCACAGAAACACAGTGCCTCAGTGCTGGTAACCATCAGACAAAGAACCTGCTTTCTTTGTGTGCTCACACTTACTGACTTATCAGACTCTGCGCTCTTCTTTATATAGCACAGTGGAAGTTTCGGGCAATTTCTAGAGCAAGAAACTGTCAACGAACATCCGGATTGTTCTCAACAATTCCTGATTATTCTGATGTTGCTGCGCCCATAACAACATTATACTGGTAAAACATGAAAAATGGATTATCTCTGAAACCATTGATGATACACACAAACCAAGGCCAGATTTGGACTCAGTGCCCACAAATGCATATAAAAACAAAATTTTTATATAAACAGAATCAGTGTTACACAGTGTAATATGCCAAACGTTGTAGTATAACCATCAATATATTAGTACAGGAAAAATACAGTTATTTACAGTTATATTAACTAATTAAATATATTCAAAATAATAATATACCAAACGTATAATCAACTGCATATTATTACAGGAAAAAAAAATTATATATATATATATATATACAATTAAATAAATAAATATGCATCAAAATACTTTTTTCTACGGCGCAAAACGCTAAACTCACACGTAATCGAGTCTACGTTCACATCGTTATTACTTTGCACTACACGGTAAAACCGTCCAAGCAATACTTCACCACTCAAGTTATACGGATGCCTATACTCGACATAAATGGCTTTCATATCGTTCAATACTATTTTTGTGGCCGCTTTACATTTGGTTGGCAAGTTATCTTTAAACACGGCTACAATACACTCAAAAGCACGCACAAAGAGGTCATCGTTAACCACATCATCATTATTAAATACAAGTTTATAAACACTCCTTTCCAATCGAGGTTTTTGTTCTTACCGTCCCGAGCTTTTCAATCGTGAACTCTTCTTCACTCTGCATAGCGGCAATTGAAATAATCTTCCAAGTCGTAACGACAGCTACTCATTATATAGGGATACAGCTCTTCAGGGTGAACAATGTAGGCAAGCTCTTGTGAAAAAATTGCACTGTTGGAGAGTGACCTCAATTAAACCTACCTCAATTTCCCAACCCCTAACGCAGGTTAAATTAATCCAACCTATTAAATTAGGACTCGAGAATCCAGAAATGGTCCGGAGCAAATAGGATGATTAAAGTCACAGATACAATTCCCGCAAACAAAACCATAGAAATTTACTACCGTTCATGTAATAAATTGGGGATATTTGTTAATTGTTAACCAAAAGGTAAAGTGAAAGAATTGACTCACCTCAGTTGGTCAATGGGATGATGTAGCGTCTTGTAGAGTTAATCTCAATATCGTAGTCTTCAGTTAAGCTAATTTAAGTAGGCCTATTCTGGGTACACTAGCCTGTATTGTTTTTTAACTTCGACTTTTGTTTCAGTCACTATTTCTGTAGAGTAGTTCGCAAGCCAACCGCGTAATTGTTCTTCTCTTGATACGATCAAAAGGAAGAAGGAACTGAAGCCAAGGTTCTGGTGTCTGACTTCAGTTTTGTTGGCTGGTTGTTGTCGGTGGGAGATAATCTCACCGAGCACACCCTTCACCACATAGTAATAAATTACTAATGTGGATATGACCCAGTATGATGAACAATTATTCACATACCTTTGTTAACCATAAATTATTGTACATTAAAGAGACTACCAAATCTATTTCTTCTGAGAACCACTTCTGTTCTCTCTCAACCACCTTCCCAATATCCTAAATTTCATATACTGGGGGGTCCGGAAAGAAAAATTTGAATGCTAAGCATCAATTTTTATCCTACATAAAGGTAATTGTTGTAATGTTAGTGGCATTGAAACCACCAATTGCCTGTGTTATATCCTCATTCCTTTATAAAAGAAATATAGCATTTATAAATCCTCATTAAGAATAAGAGGTTTCATTCACAGAATGAAAATAAATCTAGTTCTCACTATGAAGATTAAGTAAAGAGAAAGAATATAGGTCTAGCTAAATTAGTTATAAGTACAATCGTGTAAAAGTAGCTATCCTTTGAAAATGAAATATTTACAATTCCCCAGCATTAATTTTTTGTTGTAAAAAGCTCCTGGCTTTTAAGGCTGTGTGGCGCTGAGGCCTTGTATAAGTTAAACTTCTTCTTGTGTGCGTTACCACACAAGTTGTTAAAGGTTGAGAGAAAGTTTCTACGGAATCATAAGCTTTTGTTTGAGAAACTGGATAACTAGTTTCTATCTTAGGTTCTGTTAAACAGATAGTAGGCCGAGACTTAAGTGGGTATAATAGAGAAATGTCCCTAGTAGTCTCCCCAGTAGCAGTCTTGAGTCTAACTACGCTTGTCACCCTGTCCTCTCCTGGTTTGAGTTCCAAAACTCTATCAAGAGACCAGTATTGTCGTGGTACACTGTCATGCATCAACACAATGTCACCTACTTTAATAGTGTTTGTCCAGTTTTTGTTTGTCAAGTGTTTGTGTCTTTCTCCAAGACTTGTAAGGTACTCATCAGTCCATCGTTTAACAAAATGAGTCAATGTCAGTCAAATGTCTGAATTTTGTCTGAAGTTCACTGTGTTCTTGAGACCAAGCAGGATCATCCAATGAAATTGATTTGTCAGGCAACAAGCGAGTTTGTTCACCTTTCACCAAATGATTGGGCGTTAATGCTTCTAAATCATTTATGTTGTCACTCACTTAAGTGAGTGGCCTATTGTTTAACACACTTTCAATCTCAGCTAAGAAAGTGAGCAGTGTAAATAATTGTATTTGTTTCCTGCCAATTGCTTTCTTTAAGCAATTCTTGACAGTTTGAATGTTCCTCTCCCAGATAGAACCATACCATGGGGAGGCAACAGGAATATATTTCCATGTAATGTTTGAGTTATTCAAAAAGAGTTGAGCAGTTTCAGTTTGTAAAAGTTCACTAATTATTTGTTCACCAGCTTTGAAATAAGTGGCATTATCTGTCCAAATTGTTTTAGGTACTGAATGTTGTCCACAAAATCTCTTAAAGACGGCAACAAATGATTCTGCTGTAAGATCTCCAACAACATCCAGATAAATTGCTCGTGATGAAGGACATGTGAATAGTACGATGTAAATTTTTATTTCGGTGTTGTTAACCCCCACAGTTACAGCCCCTGTATAATCTATGGCTACAGTTTCAAATGGTCTGTTAAGAGGAACTCGCTCTTTTGGCAAATCAGGTGAATCTGGTTTTTTGTAGGGTCTAGAGTGAATCCTTTTACATGTTATACAGTTATTAAGAACCGTTTTTACTGTTACTCTGCCTTTTGGTACCCAATAAGTTTTCCTTAAGGTTGCTAATGTTTGAGGTACCCCCATGTGATGGATTTCATTATGTACATGTTTAATAATTAGGGTGGTAAGGTGATTGTATCTGCGAAGCAAAATTGGACATTTAGCTGGATAAGCTAATTTTGACTTATTTAGTCTTCCCCTACACCTAAGAATATTTTCATCCCTGAATAAGTTCAGATCTATGACTGCTGAAGGTAAAGATTCTTTGTATTGTTTACCAAAAGTTAAAAATTCTAACTCTGTTATATTCTAAATGTTGAACATGAGTGATCCAGTAATTGGTAGCAACTTCTGTGAATGTTGTTTCATCTTTCTTTAAATGTTTGTTTATCTTTGTCAAACAGTTGTGTATAAACTTCAAGCAGTAAGATGTAACCCTAATGAGTTTGTTGAAGTCTGAGTACTTCTCATAATTAAGAAATGGCTCTGTGGTGTCAGCTGACATTGTGTTGTTTGATGTTAGATTAGCTGGTTCAGTAGGCCACTGCTCTGGATGAGATATCCATTTTGGTCCACTGAACCATGCTTTGTTGGTCTTCAACAATTTATAGGATAAACCTCTAGTGATGAAATCTGCTGGATTTTGTTTTGTTGGAATATATTTGAAGTTTATGTTCAAAGTTTTATTAGCTTCAGCTATTTCTTTAACTCTGTTTCTGACGAAGATATTTTTGCAGCTTAAGCTATCATGTATCCACGACAAACATATCTGATTATCTAGCCAAACATATGTGTCAGTGATATTTACATCATAATAGGTATCTTTTAAGAAAGATATGATCTTAACTGCCAGTGAAGCTGACAAAAGTTTCAATTGTGGTATTGTTTTACTGGGTTTAATGGGTGCAACCTTCCCTTTAGCATAAACTAAATTACTTTCCTCATGACTTACAAGGTAAGCACAACACCCATAAGCATGAGTACTTGCATCAGCAAATACATGCAGAGATTGAAGCTTTTTCCTAAATCCAGTAGTTCTGGGAACTTTTATGTTCTGTACTTTATTTAAATCAGAAGCTAACCTTTTCCAATATTTTTGGTCTTGATTTGGAATTGGATCATCCCAACCTAGACTTTGATTCCAAAGTTTATGAATAAAAACTCTAGATCTAATTGTGGCAGGAAGGAATAGACCCATTGGATCAAATATTTTGGATGATTCTGAGAGTATTTGTCTTTTAGTGTTAGCTCCTAAATTGAGTTGAAACTCTTTAGTACAGATTGAATCATGTTTATGAAGATGAATCCAAGTACCATGTCATGCCCAAGGTTTTAACTTTGTCTGTAGGTTCAGTGAGACCCTTACCATCACACAAGATTTTATGGTTCAAACCCTCATCATTTGAGATCCACTCTCTTAATTCAAAATGACCCTGACTCATGATGTCTTGAGCTGAGCCATAGATCTCAAATAATTCAGGCTAAGTAGAAGTGGAGCCTATTAGATTATCAACATAGAAATAGTGTTTTAAGAAATCTATGGTGAAAGAATTCTCAAATGTATTTAAGTGGTGTTTCAGAGTTAAAGTCAATAGGTTAGGTGAACAATTAGCACCAAAAAGAATAACATTGAATCTATATGTGACAAATCCTTTATTTAAATCATAAGGGTCTTTAAACCATAAGAATCGGAGTTGATCCTTATCACTGTCATTATTTGGATGAATTCTTAAAAATGCTTTAGAGATGTCACTCTGTAATGCATGTTCATCTAACCTGAACCTCAGCAAGATTTTCACAAGGTCAGAAATTAAATTCGGACCCTCTATAAGGCAATCATTTAAACTATGTTTGTTGGAATCATTGAGGCTACAGTTGTAAACAACCCTGAGTTTTGTTGTTGGTGCATTTTGTCTGTAAACACCATCAAATTTCTCATAAAATGACAAACTTGTAAAGTAGGTAACCTTGCTTTTAATTCTGTTTGTTCAGAATTACCCCGAACAGAGAATTCATCAAAGCATTAGCAAAGCTTTGATTCATATTCATTTCTTGTTGTAAGGTTAACGTGTTTATTTGAGTTTGAAGTTCATCTATATAACTGTCTACCTCACCTAAGTAGGCCTCATTTTCTATTAATAGTGATGTTAAATCATCAATTGATAGTAAATTATCATCTTCAATTTCTGATCTTATTTCCTCATCAATTATTATGATTTCAGTTTTTATTCGATCTATTGTGTTTAAGACTTTCAAAATCAGCCTTTCAAGGAGTAGATTTTCTTCTAAAGTCATTAAGTGACCTAGTAATTACACCCTTTCTCACAGCCTTTTTCTTTTTAAGGGTTATTAATTTAGAATTTGTGTTGGGTTTAGCCCTAGGCCTATCTGTATTGTTAGTTTCTGTATCAGCCATTGTTAATAAATCTAGCCTAATTGATCAGTTAAATAGGCTAAATCTACGTTAGTTAGATGTAGGCTATAGATTAGGTTCAAAATAACAGGCCCTAACTTAAATCAGAAGAAGGAAATCTTAAAGAGGATAAATTGTCCAAATTTTAAAGTAACACCTAAACCCATGTCAAATGTATGACCCTAGGCTAAGGTTACGACTAGGCTAGCTTAGCCTATGTTATTGTCCAGTGTCCACCCTTACGAGTCCTAGGGTAAGCAAATTCAAGCCTAATTGAGTAGCTTAGGCCTACGCCTATAGGCTAACAATAAATTCAATAAGTTCACACTGTTAAATTAAATTTGTAATTTCGTAATTAAACTTATGTAGGCCTTAAGTTATTAAATGTAGGCCTTAATTTTAATTAAATAATTAGTTCACCTACTGTACTTCAATACCGCAAAGAACTTTTGTTTACTTTCCGGAGCAGAGTACAGTTTTGTATAGAGTTTGTTCGCAACCGCGAGTTACGATGAACGAAAATCGAGCATTACGTGTAATTTATAATGTTCACTAGGCTATGTTAAATGCACTCAAGAATTTAATAGAATATCTGTTTTATTGTTCCCCAACGGCCACCAATGTGAAAAAATTGCACTGTTGGAGAGTTACCTCAATTAAACCTACCTCAATTTCCCAACCCCTAACGCAGGTTAAATTAATCCAACCTATTAAATTAGGACTCGAGAATCCAGAAATGTCCAGAGCAAATAGGATGATTAAAGTCACAGATACAATTCCCACAAATAAAACTATAGAAATTTATTACGGTTCATGCGATAAATTGGAGATATTTGTTAATTGTTAACCAAAAGGTAAGGTGAAAGAACTGACTCACCTCAGTTGGTCAGTGGGATGATGTAGCGTCTTGTAGGCCTATTCTGGGTACACTAGCCTGTATTGTTTTTTTAACTTCGACTTTTGTTTCAGTCACTATTTCTGTAGAGTAGTTCGCAAGCCAACCGCGTAATTGTTCTTCTCTTGATACGATCAAAAGTAAGAAGGAACTGAAGCCAAGGTTCTGGTGTCTGACTTCAGTTTTGTTGGCTGGTTGTTGTCGGTGGGAGATAATCTCACCGAGCACACCCTTCACCACATAGTAATAAATTACCGATGAGGATATGACCCACTATGATGAACAATTATTCACATACCTTCGTTAACCATAAATTATTGTACATTAAAGAGACTACCAAATCTATTTCCTTTGAGGACCAATTCTGTTCTCTCAACCACCCTCCCAATATCCTAAATTTCACACTCTGCCCTGTACCGCTCAAGTGCTTTGTACCAAAGTTCGAGATATTTCGAAGAGTCTAAACCAGTGGTTCTCAACCTTTTTTTAACCATCGCCCCCTTGAAAATTTTTTTGCCCACTCTATTTTCAAATCGCCCCCCTACACACAAAAAAAAGTGAAATAAAAAATAAAATTTAAAAGGCACTAGTTTGGCAGCTAAAAAGCACTAAAAGCGCACTAAAAATAATAATCACGTTATCATTTTAGTAGCGCAAGCCTAATTTTAAGTTCAAGTAGCCTCATTCCCGAGAAGTAGGCCAAACTGGCATCCTCCGCCTTAAACCTTGCAACGTTTTCAAAGGAAAATCACATTTATACATGTGTTAGCACTCCTTATTTATGAATTTTTATCAGATAAGAAAGCGAACATTCGAAACTCTATTTTATTCTTAAGAAGCACTAATTGAGTGATTAAATTGAGTGACTAGAAACGTGACAACGAGGTCATTGTCTCCGTACTCGAAACAAGGGACAAACGCGAAAATTAAGAAGCACTAAAGCACTAAAAGAAAAATCAATGATAATAGATAATAGCACAAAAAATAACACCCGCCCACGCTTCTAATTAGGTAAGAACTGACGCACCGTATGCGTAACCGTCACTAATCCGCTATAGAATGCTTTGAATGACGACCCCGCCCCACTGCACTTCTCATTGGTCAATTCCCTTTAACGTCATCGACGGCACAATACATACTCTGAATAGTGTTTCAAAACCATTGATGAACAATTCGAAAATAATTTAATTTTAATCGTTGCCTAAATAAATTTTCGCTCCCCTTCAGTCAAATTTTCGCCCACTTTCGCCCCCCAAGAATTTCATTTTCGCCCCCAGGGGGGGCGAAATCGCCCCCGTTGAGAAACCCTGGTCTAAACCTTTTAAATATGCATCCAGCTCTAGACTATTCTCGCCTTGTTCATACATTCGATAAATCCGTCGAGCAGAGCGGTGTATACGTATTCAAGAACCGAACCGTGTCAAAATAAATCATATCCGTAACACGAGCGTCTAATATAGGCTTCAGCTTGCGGAATCCGACGATTTCAAACATTCTGTCGAGGATGAAACGGTTCCGGGTCGGGACAAGAACGTTATTATCAGATGTATTCTTCCACATCAGTCGTATATCAATGCATGGCTGATCGTTATTTATACACAACGTGCAAACAACGGCATATGAGGGAGCATCACTAATCTGCTCTCTTCTTGTACCTACACCGGCAGGTATTTTATAACGGTCCTCTCCCCACTTCTCAACTATGACGAAGACTCTATTCATCTCCTCAACACTTAAATAAATAACGTTACGTTTACCAGAGTTTACTTGCCGGCAAATCGTTTCAAGTACATAGTTAACGGTGCCGGTTTCACGCCTGAACACGCGCAATGACTTCGTCACGGAGACATCGTACGAGGCGTTGAGAATGCTTCTCAAAGGAAGTTCCATCGTATTCGCACGTCCAGTCGGTTCAAGTTCTGAGATGACTATGAGCCACAGGTGGACGGATCGGCTCGACGGGCGGAGTGAGTGAGTCACGCTGATGAAACGTGTACGGGTTTGTTCGAACTCGTGTGTTTCGGAGGGGTGAGGTACACGGGTGGGCGGCTAGCTGGGGGAGCGAGTCACAACATAAACTGCTGAAGCGTGTACAGGCTTGTTCGAACACTTGTGCCCCTGGACAAACAGAATTTTCCGCTACATGAAGCAATACCGGCTTTAATGTTTTATCACTCACCAGACGTTCATTTCCACAAACTAAACATCTTCACAATCCTGTGCACTATTTGAGAGAAACGTATGCCCATATTTATCCTTTTTGTTTAACAAGCGATGCTCCTCTCTAAAGTCTGTTAAAAACTCGCACAGCCCATTAGCCACAACCTCACTACAAACCTCGTCATGATATATATTAATACGGTATAGTGGTAAAAATACTTAAGATTCTCCATGATGACAAGATTTACATTCTGAACCGTAGGGTACAAGTAGTCGGTATGATGTAACATGACATAATATCGCTTGTCATACCACTCATCAACAAGCCTCACTATCCATAGCCGCTGCTTATCTTCTGAACGTGTTGCTTCCTCTACTTCGCGGTATATGTGAGCTTTTATAAAGGTTAGGTCTACAACATACTTCAATACATCGTTTGTACTACGAAATCCTACAATGCCCTCGCCAGAATACCCGTAGAGTATTTGAACATCTTGGTCCTTCGCACGGCTCAATGTAGCCTTAAAAGTATCAAAAGAGGGGGGAATAGGGAGTTTTTCAGTATCCACCACATCTTGGCACTTTGCCGAATACCACTTCATAAACGTTGAACACGCAATATTAAAGGTAGCCATTACTATTTTGCGTCTACGCGGGAGAATACAAGTCTGAGCTCAAGGGTATGCAGAGGTCAACTGAGCATGTAGGGAGAGAGATATGCTCAGCTAGTGGCATGAGTCACGTGTCCGATCTTACAGTGGACGGAGCTTAGCTTTTTACTGCACGCACACACGGACGCACGCAAAGGAGAAAATGAAATCTTAATTGAAACAAATATACGTGATAAATAAACATATCGTTAACAATACACATATATATAAATACAATCAAGGATTAAGGTAACCAAAGGGCATGGTATCATAGGTACCAGGCACTTGGTAACGCTTCCTATAGGTGTTACGGCATACCTTCGTGCCTCTAAGTTCCTTCACACACCCCAGTTTCTGCGCCCGAAAATTGTGCGTCCCCACAGTCAGTTGGAGTGGCTGGTCACCCTTATCTTCCAAGCACACTAGATCCTTCAACGAATCAAAGTTAACGACTCGACGGTTCGCATGGTTAAGCGCGATACCCTTAGCCTTTAGGTTTTTGGCCCTGTTGACACAAACGAGTCTGCGTATGCACCATCACCATACTCGTCCTTGATCCCATCAATTAGCTCTCCGAGGAATTCCCCAATAGCAGGCATGTATTCACCCTCCCTCTCTGTGAATATCACGCTATCTGTGTCAGCGTACAGCACCCTCCGTCCAAGAGAGGGCAGTAGACCCCAAAGTTTGATGCTGGCTTAGGCCGTTGTGAAGCTGGCTACAGGTATGTTTGTAACCCGTGAGGTATCTGTGGCCAGTTCGGTGATGTTGTACTTTATTATGTAAGTATTACCTACATTCACGATCTCCATAACCTCTTTATCGGGAGCGTTGGCATAATCCCAGACTTTACTATTTGTGCCAAACGAACGTTCCCTTTGCCGGTATTCTGTGCAAATTTCCCCCAAAGACTGTTTAGGCACAACTTTGCACTAAAGCGCTTGCCAGGATTCTTAACAATTTGGGGTCAGTCAAGCTGTATACCTTCATGGGCACGGTAACGCTGAATATAAGCCGTTTTTACATCTTCGATATCAACCCCTCGCGGATATCCTGATGCTTCTACTTTATCCTTCAAAAAAGCGTTTATATATGGTGTGAAAAGGTTGGGTAGCTTCTGAAATCTCCACACCTCATGTATCTTCAATATTCTATACCCATGGCGAACGGCTAGGGCCAACTCAGGGCTTGTATATACGCCTCTGATCTTACGCTGGTTGGTTGTATGGTCACAATCACCGTTGTTCTCTTCTGCGCACTTCACGGACAGGGGAAACATGAGCTTGTGATCTATAACGACGGGTAAGATCGGCATCTATAAATCGCGAGGGGGGAGCACGTCTACGAAAGAGAGTCCAAAGTAGCGCTCATTCAAGTTAGCTGAAAACTCCTCGATGGTTGGTGTGGTGGAACTCACCATTTTTTCAGGCGCACCTACGGGGTACGGATTGCTCTTCAGCACGTAGGGGTATAAAGAGCAGAAGTCGTAGTAGTGGAGTTTCACGCCCTCCGTAGGCGGAATGTATAGCTTGAATAGGTTTGTGCAACCTCCAAACAAGCTGTCACCGCATTTGAGGGGGTCCAACACCATTGAACGTTTGATGGCCCATATTTCTTCACGGTACTGGGCATCTGTTTCCATCCGTGTATCATACTTATGCTCCCACACGATTTTGTGAGTAAACTGGGAGCCTATAAGTTGATCACGGTTACGGGTCCATGCGAGGTTGTCGGCGGGGTATCTTCCATAAAGGTCCCCTGTGACGGCACATTCAGCACGCGGGCATCCATGCCATCAGCAGCCGTTAAAGGAATATACAGTCTTCTCACCAGTGGCTGGATCCTCACTTAGGCCGTCATCCCAAAAAACACGACCATTGACCTTAACGGGTACTTCACCCGTATTGCGGGCATGTTTTATGTATACCCCGTTCTGTTGCTGTAGGTGTATGAGTCAGTAAATAGCCTTGTGCCCTGTGCCCATAAAGTTATTCTTGAACACTGTAAAACATAATGAGGCGATCATGGTCGCGACTTGCAGCGGATCGCATTTGAAACGGGTTATGTACGTCCTTCTCAAGGCTTGAAAGCATACTCTAAATACAAGTACGTCATTCACGCAATAACGTTCACATTCATCGACTATATTGTATGGATTAGCTTCATTAAAACTGTTGTAGTAGCGATCAAAATCTTCACGCTCACTATCACTCATGTTGGTGTAGTTAAAGTAATGTTTGGGTGGAGGTAGTCCTACATAATTCAAAGTTTCGTTAGTGAGTAATGTGTAAGGGAAATACCCTTTTGAAACTTCAGCGGCTACGCCCATGACCTTGGGTAGCTTTGCTAATTTACAAGGTGTGAACAGCAGAGTGTCTTTAAACTGTACATTACCTCTTATCTGCATTTGTATTAGTTTGTTGCCTCTTTTCAAGGGATCACCTTTAAATATCGCAGACGACTCGTGTTCAAGCAGCTCCTTATAAAGGAACTCTGGGTGGAGGTAGTCCTACATAATTCAAAGTTTCGTTAGTGAGTAATGTGTAAGGGAAATACCCTTTTGAAACTTCAGCGGCTACGCCCATGACCTTGGGTAGCTTTGCTAATTTACAAGGTGTGAACAGCAGAGTGTCTTTAAACTGTACATTACCTCTTATCTGCATTTGTATTAGTTTGTTGCCTCTTTTCAAGGGATCACCTTTAAATATCGCAGACGACTCGTGTTCAAGCAGCTCCTTATAAAGGAACTCTGGGTGGAGGTAGTCCTACATAATTCAAAGTTTCGTTAGTGAGTAATGTGTAAGGGAAATACCCTTTTGAAACTTCAGCGGCTACGCCCATGACCTTGGGTAGCTTTGCTAATTTACAAGGTGTGAACAGCAGAGTGTCTTTAAACTGTACATTACCTCTTATCTGCATTTGTATTAGTTTGTTGCCTCTTTTCAAGGGATCACCTTTAAATATCGCAGACGACTCGTGTTCAAGCAGCTCCTTATAAAGGAACTCTGTCAAATTTCTCCCCGTTATGGGCAACAATATACACAGTCATTTTTTTAAACTTGTCCTCTAATTTGACAATATAAGTTGCAAAGAGTTTCACAGGGCTGTCGTGTGCATTCGTTTAAAAACGTTTGTCCGTTTTCCACATTTGTGGCACTAATCACACTCGATCTCCATGCACTCATCACGGATAATTCTGACTTACGAGTAAATGTGGAATGACCTCTTTGGTTTCAGCGTTCGTGTAAGTTTCTATATCGTAGTACACGATTATACAAGGGCTATTTTTAGGCTTAGCATCTTTCATATAACATACATGCTTCACTTCATCCGCCTTATATTTTTCATGACATGTACAACAGTGAATTTCATCGCATTTATGTTTGAAATTCCCCCAGTTATCCATCATGTGAAACATACCGCACTTACAAATCCTCATTTTCCTGCAAGTGCCATGTGATTTATGTTGCTCAAAGTATTTATTATTGAAAAATGTACGTCTACACACATTACATTCCCTCTTCTCGGTTTCAACTACACGACTTTCACATTTGGGGCTTCTACACTGCTCACATACCATGTAGCAATCCTTACAATGTTTCACCATATCATCAGCAAACTCGAGACAACCCTTACACAAATCATGATGCCTTCCATATTTTCGACTTTTATCATAACTGGCGTAGAAAGCCCTTATGTTACGGATGCGTAGACGCAAAATAGTAATGCCTACCTTTAATATTGCGTGTTCAACGTTTATGAAGTGGTATTCGGCAAAGTGCCAAGATGTGGTGGATACTGAAAAACTCCCTATTCCCCCCTCCTTTGATACTTTTAAGGCTACATTGAGCCGTGCGAAGGACCAAGGTGTTCAAATACTCTACGGGTATTCTGGCGAGGGAATTGTAGGATTTCGTAGTACAAACGAAGTACTGAAGTATGTTGTAGACCTAACCTTTATAAAAGCTCACATATACCACGAAGTAGAAGAAGCAACACGTTCAGAAGATAAGTAGCGGTTATGGATAGTGAGTCTTGTTGATGAGTCTTGATATTATGTCATGTTTAAGTATTTTTACCACTATCACTATACCGTATTAATATATATCATGACAAGGTTTGTCGAGAGGTTGTGGCTAATGGGCTGTGCGAGTTTTTAACAGACTTTAGAGACGAGTATCGCTTGTTAAACAAAAAGGATAAATATGGGCATATGTTTCTCTCAAATAGTGCACAGGATTGTGAAGATCTTTAGTTTGTGGAAATGAACGTCTGGTGAGTGATAAAACATTAAAGCCGGTATTGCTTCATGTAGCGGAAAATTCTGTTTGTCCAGGGGCACAAGTGTTCGAACAAGCCTGTACACGCTTCAGCAATTTATGGTGTGACTCGTTCCCCCCAGCGAGCCGCCCACCCGTGTACCTCACCCCTCCGAAACACACGAGTTCGAACAAACCCGTACATGTTTCATCAACGTGACTCACTCCGCCCGTCGAACCGATCCTTCCACCTGTGGCTCATAGTCATCTCAGAGCTTGAACCGACTGGACGTGCGAATACGATGGAACTTCCTTTGAGAAGCATTCTCAACGCCTCGTACGATGTCTCCGTGACGAAGTCATTGCGCGTGTTCAGGCGTGAAACCGGCACCGTTAATTATGTACTTGAAACGATTTGTCGACACGCAAACTCTGGTAAACGTAATGTTATTTATTTAAGTGTTGAGGAGATGAATAGAGTCTTCGTGATAGTTCAGAAGTGGGGAGAGGACCTTTATAAAATACTTGCCGGTGTAGGTACAAGAAGAGAGCAGATTAGTGATGCTCCCTCATATGCCGTTGTTTGCACGTTGTGTATAAATAACGATCAGCCGTGCATTGATATACGACTGATGTGGAAGAATGCATCTGATAATAACGTTCTTGTCCCGACGCGAAACCGTTTCATCCTCGACAGAATGTTTGAAATCGTCGGATCCCGCAAGCTGAAGCCTATATTAGACACTCGTGTTACGGATATGATTTATTTTGACACAGTTCGGTTCTTGAATACGCATACACCGCTCTGCTCGACGGATTTATCGAATGTAGGAATGAACAAGGCGACAATGGTCTAGAGCTGGATGCATATTTAAAAGGTTTAGACTCTTCGAAATAACCCGAACTTTGGTACAAAGCACTTGAGCGGTACAGGGCAGAGCTTGCCTACATTGTTCACCCTGAAGAGCTGTATCTCTATATGATGAGTAGCTGTCGTTACGACTTGGAAGATTATTTCAATTGCCGCTATGCAGAGTGAAGAAGAGTTCACGATTGGAAAGCTCGGGACGGTAAGAAAAAACCCTCGATTGGAAAGGAGTGTTTATAAACTTGTATTTAATAATGATGTTGTGGTTAACGATGACCTCTTTTTGCATGCTTCTGATTGTATTCTAGCCGTGTTTAAAGATAACTTGCCAACCGAATGTAAAACGGCCACAAAAATAGTATTGAACGAAATGAAAGCCATTTATGTCGAGTATAGGCATCCGTATAACTTGAGTGGTGAAGTATTGCTTGGACGGTTTTACCGTGTAGTGCAAAGTAATAACGATGTGAATGTAGACTCGATTACGTGTGAGTTTAGCGTTTTACGCCGTAAAACATAAAGTAGTTTGATGTATATTTATTTATTTAATTGTGTGTATATATCAGGTCATCCCATAAGTAATGTCGTTTTTTACGATAGATTAAGTTTAAACTAGTCCTACTCGGTTTAAGCATAAATTTTCCGAAGGTTATATCTAAAAGGAGATCTATCGTGTTTCGCTACATACTTTACAGACCTTGACCAGTGAAGATGTGTGTTTTGCTTTATGTGAACCCCTCATAAACATGGCGGTATCAGAAGAGCATATCAGGCATATAATGCTTTACGAGTTCAAAAAAGGAATAGTGCTACTGAAGCAACGCGAAACATTCATAAAGTTTATGGCAACGATATTCTGCATGTGAGGAAATGTCAAAGATGGTTTCAAAAGTTTAGGAATGGTGACTGTTGTTTGACAGATGCAGCACGCTCTGGACGCCCTGCTGAGTTTGATGATGACCTGCTGTTGGCCGCACTTGAAGAAGACTCAATTCTTCCCCGTCCACCATCCATCGACATTTGCAACAACTCGGGAAAGTGCCTAAGTTAGGAAAATGGGTGCCACATGAATTGTCGGTCGACAATCTGAGGGTGCGGGCAAACATTAGCACAGTTCTTCATCCCCGTGAATTCCAAGATCCGTTTTTGCACCGTTTAGTGACTGGTGATGAAAAGTGGATACTGTACCAGAATGTTAAGCGCCGCCGACAGTGGGTTTGTGCCGGAGAACCAGCGACACCACAGCCAAAACCAAAGCTTCACCCTCGGAAGGTGTTGCTTAGTGTTTGGTGGGATAAAGGTGGTGTAATACACTTTGAAACCTTACCACACAACCAAACAATCACCGCTCAAGTCTACTTTCAACAACTGGATCGATTGAACACTGCACTAAAAGAAAAGAGACCTTCTTTGGTTAATCGGAAAGGAATCGTGTTCCACCACGACAACGCACGTCCTCATACCTCTCGGATCACTTCTGCAAAAATTGAGGAGCTTGGGTGGGAAAAACTTCCACATCCTCCATATTCTCCAGACCTTGCGCCTTCAGATTATCATCTCTTCAGGAGTCTGCAAAACTATCTTGACGAGAAACAGTATACTGTACTTCTTTAGATGACCTGCACACCAGTCTTTGTACGTTTTCTGCCTCAAAACCGCCTGAATTTTATAAACATGGCATTGAAAAGCTTGTAGGACGTTGGCAGTGTCATTGATTCCGATGGAAAATATATACTACAGGGTGTCCCATAAGTCCGGCATCATAGGAAAAATAATAAAAAAAGGCAAAACAAAAGCATTTATTTACAGAACGTGCTCAAAATGTATTGTTCCGTAGCCCATTCACAAAATTCCATCCGCCGATCGGGATCATCTTCGCTTAATTTCTGTAGGATCTAAAGTTTATAAGGATGCCATTTGTGAGCCTGAAGAATGCGATGGATGCTACTTTTCGACACTCCTGTCTCGGCGGACAATCGCCGAAGAGACTTATTGGGACTTCTGTTAAAATGAGCCAGGATAGCAGTCGCTGTATCATCGTCAGTGGACCTCCTTCAAGGTCCACTGAGTGGTTTATCTTCTATGGATCCTGTTTCCTTAAACTTTGCAACAAGTCTGCTAACACAACTCTGTGTTATTGGCTCGCGGTCTGGATGCAGTCTGTTAAATTCAGCAGCGGCCTCTCTTTGACTCCGATTTCCTATGAGTAGAATTATCTGGATTCGTTCTTCCTTGCACATTGATATTATGGCCTGTAGAAAGAGAAAAATATGAATTATGGTTTGTAGAAATAGAAAAATATGAATTTCTCCTATGATGCCGGACTTATGGGACACCCTGTAGATTAAAAAGTTTCAGTTTAGTTTTTTTTTTGTCCTTCAAATTCCGATGATATATATATATATATATTTCCTGTAGTAATATGCAGTTGATTATACGTTTCGTATATTATTATTTTCAATATATTTAATTATTTAATATAAATGTGTGTATATATATATATATATATATAATGATGAATAAAACCACGAAGGAAAGGAAACACAGAATGGTGCTCAAGCGCTTTCGTCTAATGACATCCTCAGGAACACTGAAGTACATAAAGAGTTACAGCCTATATATAGGTTACAAAAAACAAACAAAAACAAACTATATATATATATATATATATACAATAAATGGAGAAACAAATTTAAAGGATTGTGGTAGGGGCACACAAATTTATAAGGAAAAACTCAATTTTTAGCACAAGATTAAATGAATTGTTTCCAACCAATGTTATAGATAAAAAAAAAAAAATTTACAAATTTATACTGGAAATCTGCCCGGGTTTTAGCACTCTGCTCTTTTTGTATATAAAAATTGAAAAATTATCGATTTTTAGCACAAGATTAAATGAATTGTTTCCAACCAATGTTATAGATAAAAAAAATATATATACAGTATATACAAATTTATACTGGAAATCTGCCCGGGTTTTAGCACTCTGCCCTTTTTTGTATATAAAAATTGAAAAATAAAAGTTATTAGGGTGGCATACAAGTTTACCAAAGATTTAGCGTTCTACCTTTCTTATCTAAATCTGTTCTGAAGGAATTCAAAACAACAGGATCGAGTTGAAAAAGACCTTTGCTTATGTTGAAGTTATTTGAAAGTTGGATAATGGCAGACTCAAGAATATTTCTATTAACAATGTTGCTAGAGTGAAATAAAACTGAAGCATTATTCCAATCAATACAGTGGGATAACTCTGACAAGTGGACAAAAAGAGCACTGGACAACTGTCCTGTTCTAACGGAATATTGATGCTGTTTTATACGTGTGTGCAAATCCTTTCCCGTCTGACCTATGTAAAAGGAATCACATTGTTTACAACCAATTTTATAGATAATGCCTGAATTATTGGTAGGGCTATTTTTTACTATGATATTTTTCACAATATTGTTATATGAAAATACTACATTAATATCCAAAAGTTTAAGTACATTAGCAATGCCTAAAAAGCCCGGGAAAAATGGAAGTACTAAAATATTTTTTGACAAAGTACGAGTATTATTATTGACACGATAGAAAGTTCGTTTTGCCTTGTTGAGACAAGATTCCATAAACGCAGATGGATAACAAAGATCACTTCCAATACCGTTGATTTTTTCTAATTTGTCCTACGTACACTTTTACTCGGGACATGACACCCCCACTAAGAAGGCCATTTTTTCTTCAATGTTTCTCCGCGCTCTTAGGATCGCCAGTCCGGAATACATCGATGCCGAATTAGAAAAAATCAACGGTATTGGAAGTGATCTTTGTTATCCATCTGCGTTTATGGAATCTTGTCTCAACAAGGCAAAACGAACTTTCTATCGTGTCAATAATAACACTCGTACTTTGTCAAAAAATATTTTAGTACTTCCATTTTTCCCGGGCTTTTTAGGCATTGCTAATGTACTTAAACTTTTGGATATTAATGTAGTATTTTCATATAACAATATTGTGAAAAATATTATAGTAAAAAATAGCCCTACCAATAATTCAGGCATTATCTATAAAATTGGTTGTAAACAATGTGATTCCTTTTACATAGGTCAGACGGGAAAGGATTTGCACACACGTATAAAACAGCATCAATATTCCGTTAGAACAGGACAGTTGTCCAGTGCTCTTTTTGTCCACTTGTCAGAGTTATCCCACTGTATTGATTGGAATAATGCTTCAGTTTTATTTCACTCTAGCAACATTGTTAATAGAAATATTCTTGAGTCTGCCATTATCCAACTTTCAAATAACTTCAACATAAGCAAAGGTCTTTTTCAACTCGATCCTGTTGTTTTGAATTCCTTCAGAACAGATTTAGATAAGAAAGGTAGAACGCTAAATCTTTGGTAAACTTGTATGCCACCCTAATAACTTTTATTTTTCAATTTTTATATACAAAAAAGGGCAGAGTGCTAAAACCCGGGCAGATTTCCAGTATAAATTTGTATATATATATATTTTTTTTTTAATCTATAACATTGGTTGGAAACAATTCATTTAATCGTGTGCTAAAAATCGATAATTTTTCAATTTTTATATACAAAAAGAGCAGAGTGCTAAAACCCGGGCAGATTTCCAGTATAAATTTGTAATTTTTTTTTTTTTTTTTATCTATAACATTGGTTGGAAACAATTCATTTAATCTTGTGCTAAAAATTGATAGTTTTTCCTTATAAATTTGTGTGCCCCTCCCACAATCCTTTAAATTTGTTTCTCCATTTATTGTATGTATTATATATATATATATATATATATATATATATATATATATATATATAGTTTTTTTTTTTTTTGTAACCTATATATAGGCTGTAACTCTTTATGTACTTCAGTGTTCCTGAGGATGTCATTAGACGAAAGCGCTTGAGCACCATTCTGTGTTTCCTTTCCTTCGTGGTTTTATTCATCATAAATATTTTTCACGTGTTACTTTCGTGAAATAATTTTCATATATATATATATATATATATATATGGGAATGAACTCAGAATGGTCCCCTGAGTTTTTCGTGATACACACAGACCGTGCATGGAACAAGAAACTCTTCTGGGATAATTAAATCCACTATAGTCCGAATAAGTAATGGTAAATGACAAATACCATAGTTTTTCTTTTTCATGATGCTAGCCCGACGTGGGCAACGGGTCACTCGCAAAGAGGTCCCATAAATATAGCTTCCTTCACCAGCTATCTGCAAAGCAGACAGAGAGAGAGAGAGAGAGAGAGAGTTACAAGGAGTTACAAGGAAAAGTAGTACCTCAAAAGGCCTTGCGGCCCATACCGAAGAGGTACCAATGGCAACGGGTGTCAGGGAAAAATTCATACACCCTCAAATAGTGTGCAAGATTCGGTCTAAAATTTTCTTGAACAGATGCACAAAAGAACTGTTCACAACTTCTGAAGGTAGCCTGTTCCACGTGTCACAGATCTTATAGGTAAAGTAATTCCCACACACACTAGTCCTAAACCGTTTCAAATCCAACTTCCAACCATTGTTGCGAGTTGGGTTATCATTTGAACTAAACATGCTTCTAAAATCGACATTGTTGAACCCGCGTAAGAACTTGAAAACCTCGATGAGTTGACCGCGCAGCCTCCGAGTTTCCAGCGAGAACAAATTCAGGGCGCGTAAGCGTCGATTGTAACCCATGTGCCTAACGGAAGGGATTAACTTTGTGGCCCTCGCCGGGACTCGCTCCAGCCTCTCAATATCTTTCCTGAGGGTGCGCGACCAGAACTGCACAGCATACTCCAGGTGCGGCTGAGCCATGGAATTGTACAAAGAGAGCACAATCTCCTTGTTCTGAAATCGAAATTGCCTCTTCATATAACCCAACAACTTCTGGGCTTTCTTTTCTACCTCTACTCACTGTTTGGTAAACTTAAGGCCGTTGATAATTAGCACACCCAAGTCCTTTTCCAAATCAGTCGCCTCGATATTACTCCCCAACATGGAGTAGTCCGACTTGGGATTGGCGTAGCCAATGTGCATCACCTTGCATTTCCCAAGTTAAACGGCATTTGCCATTTTTCCAACTACTCCCCTATCCTACGTAGGTCCACACGCAGTTGCTCGATCGCCTCTGGTGTCCCAACATTGGCCCAAGTTTGGTGTCATCAGCGAATTTGGCGATCCTACTGACGATGTCAGCGTCGATATCATTTATGTAAATGATAAACAACAGTGGCCCCAAAACGGAACCCTGAGGAACCCCACTAGTGACCGAGGCCCAACCCGAACTAGTCCCTTTAATTACAACCTTCTGCCGCCTATTCTGCAGCCAGTTTTTTATCCACCTACCTACTTCCCCACCGATACCCAGCGCGCGCACTTTAGCCATTAGCCGACGCGACGGTGAGGTACCTTATCAAAAGCTTTCTCAAAGTCGAGATAAAGTATACCAATCGCCCTACTCTTATCATACCCACTCAACATGCCGTGGAAAAACTTGAGCAAGTGGGTGAGACACGGCTTATACCGTCAAAACCCATGTTGGGAGTCCCCATGCGGCTTGTAGGAATCCAAATGGTCAACGATCCTATCCGCTATTATCCCCTCTAATAATTTACCTACAACCGAAGTGAGACTAATGGGACGAGAGTTCCCTGGACTTTCGTGATCCCCTTTCTTAAAGATAGGTGTCACGTTGGCTTCCCTCCAGTCACCAGGCACCTGGCCCGTCTCCAACGATTTGTTGAAGACTGTTGCCAGGTGGAGAGCCACCTGGTCGCTCACCTCCCGCAACACTCTAGGGAGGAACTGGTCTGGCCCAGGAGCCTTAAACGCGCTTAGTTTGTCTATTCTATCGGCAACGACTGTCGCGGTACACCGAACACTATCCAGGCCAGCACCTTCGTGCCTGACGCCTGGCTCGAGGATGACGCGGGTGTCCTCCCTGGTGAACACTCCCGCAAAGTACTCATTCAGCACATTAGCGATGTCCGCGTCGGAGGTCCGCAGAACGCCGCTGGGGTCCTTTAACGGACCTATCATGCTTCTAATGGACTTCCTACTATTAACATAACTGAAGAACTCCTTAGGGTTCACCCTGCAGAGGCTTGCCACCAGGAGTTTTTCGTTACGTTTCGCTAGTCTAACCTTCGCCTTCACTTTTCTGCACAGGCGGACATACGACTCCATGTTCTCATGGGAACGATTGACCTTCGCCCTCCTATACGCAGCTTTCCTATTTCGGATAGCCGAAGCGTTGTCACGACTGAACCACTTAGGCTGCGTTGAAGCAGGGGTGACCGGTTTTGAGGGTACGGCAGCAGACTGCAGCACCATAAACTGGTCCCGGAATGCACTCCATACTTCCTCAACATCGCCACCCACCTCTAACCCCATCTCACCTAAGCTATGCTGGAGGCCAACAAAGTCCACCCGCTGTAGATCGAGCTTACTGCCTCTAGAGTCACTACGCTTCACCCCAGAGAGAGGGAGTTACAAGGAGTTACAAGAACAAGAGGAAGCCTCAAAGACCTTTCGGTCCACTCTGGGAGGTTCCTGTTATTAAACAAGTTTATTTTTCTTTCAACTATCCAAGCAGTAGTAGAAAACTGGGTAGAAAAGTAGAAGGCTCTCTCCCCACCCTCCGCTCCCTCCCTGCCAGAGGCAGGTACGGAAAAAGGTTGAAGAAAATACATTGGCCCTGGAAAAGTAGCCAAGGAAATTTTACAGGAAAGTGGAGAATATATAAATAGCTCTATATTTAGCATGCTCACAGAGACACCGTGCAAGCGAACTGCTGCAGAGTTATGTTATGTTTTAGTCTTAAACTATGAGAGTATTCAGTATTTTGTCTAGCCTATTTTTAAACACATTTACACTTTGACTGGAAACAACCTCTGAGGGAAGTTGGTTCCAGATATTAACTATTTTATAGGAAAAGAAATTCCCGCAGACAGAGGTCCTAAACGTCTTTAGTTCCAGTTTAAACCCATTATTTCTTGTCGGATTGGCATTAAGTGAGAATAAGGTTCTGTAATCTACCCTGTATATTCCATTTAGCATCTTGAAGACTTGAATAAGCTGACCCCGCAACCTCCTCGTCTCTAAGCTAAACAGATTTAGGCGCTCCAATCTCCGTTGGTAGCTTTGCATTCTCATTGAAGGGATCAATTTTGTAGCCTTTGCTTGTACTCTTTCTAACTTTCTATGTCCTTCCTGAGAGATGGAGACCAAAACTGCGCACAGTATTCCAGTTGAGGTCTGACTAGTGAATTATAAAGAGACATTACAGTCTCCTTGTTCCGAAACTGGAACTGTCTTTTAATATAACCTAATATTTTTAAGGCCCTCTTTTCGACTTCTGCACAGTGCTTCGATGGTTTCAGATCGTTGCTGATATAGACTCCCAAGTCTTTCTCTAGATCGGTCTCAGTCAAGTTCCTTCCCAAGAGAGAGTAATCGGTCTTCGAGTTTTTATAATCTATGTGGATTACCTGACATTTGTCCAAGTTGAATGGCATCTGCCAAGTAGCAGACCATTCGCCCAACCTGTCAAGATCGTTCTGAAGCGTTCTTACGCCCTCCTCAGTACCTACACTACTTCCTAATTTTGTATCGTCTGCAAATTTGGAGATTGCACTTAGAAGCCCGACGTCTATATCGTTAATATAGATGATAAAAAGTAAAGGACCCAGAACGGAACCCTGTGGGACGCCACTGGTGACTGGCGCCCACTCCGAAGCCACTCCATTTATTACCACTCTCTGCTTTCTATCTTTTAACCAATCCTCAATCCAGTTGGAAACGAGCCCGGTGAGTCCTAGTCCTTTGACTTTAGCCATCAATCTCGCGTGAGGGACTTTGTCAAAGGCTTTTTGAAAGTCGAGATACACTATATCTATTGCCCTACTTGCATCGTACAGTGTATGCATATTATGGAAAAACTCTAACAGGTTTGTCAGACAGGATCTATGTCGCCTAAATCCATGTTGAGAATAAAAAATTAGATTGTTAGACTCAAGGTGATACACAATACGTTTTGTAATGATGGATTCCAACAGTTTGCCGACAACTGATGTTAAACTGATCGGGCGGTAATTACAAGGATTTTTCCTATCACCCTTTTTAAAGATTGGTGTTACATTTGCTAACTTCCAGTCGGTTGGAACTTTCCCTAACTCGATTGATTGTTTGAATATGGTTAATAAATCGTCAACAACATTGTGGCTAACCTCTTTTAATACCTTGGAAGAAATAAGTCGGGGCCAGGTGATTTGCATTTGTTCATCTTATCAATTAATTGCTGTACCTCATTTCTCGTAAAACTTATGGTCTCTACGGGATGGTCACCGTCATATGTAATCCGAGGACTTGGCACTTCTATTGTGTCTTCCTCCGTGAAGACTGTAACGAAGAACTCGTTTAACATATTAGCTATATCTTTATCACCGAATTATTTCAGTATGCCATTTCTATCTTTTAACGGGCCTACAGAATTTTTAATTGGCTTTCTGCTATTAACATGGGCAAAAAATTCTTTAGGGTTAACTTTACAGAGTGAGGCAACTCTAGCTTCTTCATCACGTTTGGCTGATCTAATTAAGGACTTAACCCTCCTACGTAGGTTTATATAGTTTTCTGAATTAGTCTGGTTGAAATGCGACTTAAGTAGTTTGTAGGCTCTATTTCTTCCCGTAATAGTACTGCTAGTGGGTATAAAAGTGTTCTGTAATATTCTAAATTGATCCCTATATGAGCTCCAGGTGACATTGACATCCTCACTTATTAGAACTTCAAGTGTGTCTAAACTACTTCGGAAGCTTTCAAAATTTGCTCTCGAGAAATCCAGTCTCTCACGAGTCTTTTCGCTTGTATTAACTGGAACCCTGAGGTCAAACCTAATCAAATTATGATCGCTGTTACTTAAATTTTCACCAATAGTCAGGTTAGAGACTAGGTCATCTTCGTTTGTGAATATGAGGTCTAGTTTATTATTACCTCTTGTAGGACCGTCAACCCATTGTGAGAGAGAGAGAGAGAGAGAGAGAGAGAGAGAGATATTAACAAATACGCTAAGATCCATTGTAGACAAGTACCGAAAAAGAAGTAAGTGAAAATAAAGAATTTTGAAAACTCTCATACTACTAATTACGCTTATAAACGTGCAAAATTTTCACACAGGTATAGTAGGAGTAGCCAAATGTTGGACAGAAAAGATTCTCTCTCCTACGTCAGCACTACTGACAGAAAATTGTTGTGAAAGTAGATCTATACGAAAGTAGGAAAATGTACAGGAAAATAATAGTTTTGGATTTCATTTACACAATGCTTACACCTATTTCGTATACCCAGTTACTCATAAGAGGACAGTAGAAAATAAAGTATAACATGAAACAATAAATTACTTAATCTAATCTACACTGTGCACTTTTTTAAAATTTATTTATTGTATATAAGAAGTCCTCCGGGGTGTGCGTTAGATAGAAGGCAGGGAGTGCTGGAACTTCCGTTTCTCCTGCTACTGTCCGCCTTAGCTTATCCTTTTCCGTGTATCATCTACCCTCTGAGCAGTTCAGCATGCTCTCAAATTCACACTTCTCTCCCTATTCTTCACTACACATATAACCATCTCACCCACTACATAATCTTTTCAAAATAAAAAATATAAAAAAAAAGTCAACAACTTCAAGAGTCTCGGAGTCCCGTTGGGAGGGGGGACCATAAATGTCTTCACTTCTGCTCCCCTGCTGCCGATACCGGGAATGCAGACCCGGGCAGCTGGGCTAGATCTGCTACTGCCCATTCGGGATGCTCTGGGCCTGAGTCACTTTTCATAAACTTCTGCAAAATTCGTGGCCTTTCTTCAAATTTTTAACCTGTTAGACATCACCTCTACTCCTTTAAACCTCACCTTCTCTTCCTCATTGAAACCCAGGTGTCTGAGACGACTGACAGCAACCCCTTTTCTGTACCCTCTTACTTTCTCTATACCCATTTAAACTCCAAAGGTGGATGTTACGTATATGTACGCAATGACCTAACTTGTTCTCGTATTCCCGAACTCGAACTTCCGAATTTTATACCCTCTGGCTATGGCTTACATGCCAATCTCAAACTAAATACATCTGCGCTGTCTACCTTTCTCCTAATTCTACTAACTATCCAAAATTCTTTGACTACCTCACTTCCAAAGTGGAATACAGTCTATCTCACCCTCCTTTTGCTGAAATCTCCATTTTAGGAGATTTCAATGTTCACCACCACCTTTGGATTTCCTCTCAGTTCACTAACATTCCTATTGAATTAGCTTACAAGTTTTCTATCCTGAATGACCTAGAGCAAATTGTACAGCACCCTACTCGTATCTCCGATCACCTTGGAGATAGGCCGAACATTCTGAATTTATTTCTTACCACTCTGTCAAACCTTTTTCTCCATTGGGCTCCTCCGACCACAATCTTACAAGTTTCTTGTCCTCTCGCTCCAATTCGGAGACCTTTATTAGTCTTAGGCACCTTAGTGCCTTTGGCACTTCGGCGCCGCTGATTGGGAGGCGCTTAGGCAGTACTTTTGGAATGATTACTGCTTCCGTGGCTGTGGCCCTTCCGAGTGTGCTGAGCGCATCACAGAGGTGGGTCTCTCGAGCATGATGACGTACATTCCATATTCCATTCCTACTACTGACAAAAAACCTTGGTTTAACTTTACTTGTTCTATTGCTCTCCGCAACAGAGAGGAGGTTTTCAAAAGGTATCGTCGCCATCCAACTCCTGACTCTCACTTCGCTTATATTTGTGCCCGGAATCGTGCAAAATCTGTTCTTCGATTAGTTAAAAATTTCTTCATCCGACAAAAATGTGAAAACCTATCCAATTCTAATTCTTCTCATTCTTTCTTTCTGACATCTCGCTAAGAACCTCTCCAACAACTTTACTTCTTCTTTCCCTCCCCTTTTCCATTCTGACGGCTCAGTTGCCGTCTCTTCTCCTGACAAAGCTGAACTCTTCGCTCAAACTTTCGCCTCCAACTCAACCCTGGACGATTCCGATGCTGTTCCGGTCCTAAGGGTGTTCCTCCTGTTGTTCTTAAGAACTGTGCTTCTGTAGTGACACCCTGCCTAGGCAAACTCTCTCGTCTTTGTCTCTCATCTGAATTTTTCCTTCCTGCTGGAAGCTCGCTTTCATTCAGCCTGTCTTAAAGAAGGATTACCACTCTCAACCCTCCAACTATCGTCCAAATGCTTTGATTTCTTGCCTTTCTAAAGTTTTTGAATCTATCCTTAATAGGAAGATTCTTAAACACCTTTCTTCTCACAATCTTCTTTCAGATTCTAAGTATGGGTTCCGCAAGGGATGCTCTACTGGCGATCTTCTAGAATATCTTTGACTCTTGGTCATCTTTATTTCGGGATTTCGGTGAAACGTTTGCTATTATGCTAGACATATCAAAACCTTTCGATAGATTCTGCACAAATCTTTAATTTCTAAACCGCCCTCCTTCCTTTTCTATCCTTCTGTCCGTGCCTTCATCTCTGATTTCCTTTCTGCGGTTGTAGATGGCCACTGTTCGTCTCCTAAAGCTATTAACAGTGGTGTTGCTCAGGGTTCTGTCCTGTCACCCACGCTTTTCTTTTTATTTATTAATGATCTATTAAGTCGCACTTCTTGCCCTATCCACTCCTGTGCCGATGATTCCACTCTTCACTTCTCCACCCACTTCCCAAAACGTCCCTCTCAACAGTGTCTCCATGATTCGCGAAGGACAGCTATGGTACACATGACTTCTGATCTTTCTGCCATCTCTGACTGGGGCAGAGAAAGCCTTGTAGCGTTCTGTGTCTAAAAAACTCAGTTTCTCCATCTGTCTACTCGTCACAATCTTCTACACGACTATCCTCTTACCTCCAACAATACATAACTCAATCCTTCCTCTTCTCTTAACATTGTTGGCGTTTCCTTTTCTCGTGATCTTTCCTGGAAAGATCACATATACTCTCTTTCCAAAACAGCTTCTAAGATGTTAGGTGTGTTGTACCGGCTCCGCAGTTTCTTCACCCCCCACTCAGCCGCTGTCTCTGTATAGGGGTCTTGTTCGACTTTGTATGGAGTCCGTTTCTCATGTGTAGGGTGGCTCAACCAATACAGGCCTACTTGACCGTGTGGAATCAAAGGTTGGTGCTACTGTAGTATGCGGTCTACCTACGATTGGTTAGGTTTAATCATGATATTTTCGTTAAAACTAACGAAAATATCATGACTAAACCTAACCAATCGTCAAGGGCGATTGACAATGGGATGTAAACAAACAATTAGTAAATAAGATAAGAAGCTATAATTAAAAGGTAGACCGCCGAATCGTAGGTAGACCGCATACTACAGTAGCACTTCAAAGGTTTTTCGTCTCATCAATTCCCCCCCCCCCTATTACTCACTGTCTTCAATCCCTATCTCTTCGCCGCAATGTTGCCTCACTCTCTCTTTACTATCGCTATTATAACGGACACTGCCCTTCTGACCTCTCTAACTGTATGCCTCCTCCTTTAAGGAGAGCACGCAGTCCCAGACTTTCTACACATTTTCATTCTTTTGCTGTCCAACTCTGTGACGCATGGGTTAATCAGTATTTTCAATCTTTCATCTACTCAATCCACCAGCTCTGGAACGATCTTCATCAACCCATCTTTCCCCTGTCTATGACTTTCGATCTTTCAAACGTTTATTGTCTTGGCATCTTGAAGATCCTGGGCCTTGGTTTTGGCTCTCTTCTTCTTATATGCTGGGGGGAGGGGGCCGCTTTTGCGGGCATTCGCCCTTGTCCGTCCTTCCTACATAAATAAAAGACCATAACAGCGCCTCCTACTGCGTTTGTTGGTTTGAGTGAACATTACTTCTTCTCTATAAAAAGATGACAGTATTTTCTAGCTAGTTCATTTGAATATATCACGATCTTTCTAAAAAGTACTGAGAATCCTACACTATATACCCAAGTAGCATCCCTAAAATTGAAAAAGTCTATTCGAAGCTTTTGATTTCCAAGAGTTTCCAACGAGCTTCCTGTCTCTACCAATGGGGTATCATTTGAGAACTCCTTGTGCTCTGAAACCAGACCATGCCAGCCCCTCCTATTACATTAAATGGCATAGGAAACATTACTACTTCTACTCTATTCTAATTACCCCTTCATACAAGCAACGTCCTTTATGTTTACGGGGGTGGGAGGGAATAGGAAATCGGAAAAGAAAAAGAAAATAGGGGAGAGGAGTGGCTTTCCAGAATAATTTAACATAGCTTTTTTATTTTTTTTTATTTTTATGGCAATCATTTAGAATTTCCAGTGCTTTGATACCAGACATGTGCAACGACTCCTACTACATTTGCACACAAAAGGGAACATCACCATCCCATTCACATGGGATCTCATATATAGAGTACATCTCATCTATCGAGTACATCAAGGGTTCTTAACCTTTTTAGTTCGACGTACCATCATACTTTTCTAACTATCACGGTCAGAAAGAGTGTGGGTTATTCATTTACAACTAATATTACTTTTTTAAATACATTTTCATTAACGTAATTATCACTAGCAAGATGCATATTGGAACCCTCGAGCACCACCTATAAGAGGTTCGCGTATACCACAGGTTGGGAATCGCTGGAGTACAGTACAAATTCTTTGTCCGTTCCAACCACTGAAAATCCGCCCTTAACAGTGAGTGTTAAGGGCGACTGACGAAAATTTGTTATGGTGTTACGAAGAGTTCCATTTGCAAGCCAAAATTCTGAGTTGTCTCCTCTCTCTGATCACAATCTGAAAGTTCAGTCATGCAACCCTCGGAAACTGCTGATATACATGAGCACGACATGTTCTGCTTATGGCCTAAACACTGGTTATTCTATTAATTTTGACGATTAATGACGCTTAATCATAACCACATGTTATGATCGGTCCTGAATTCAAATTTAAAAGAGGTTTGTGATAAAACATACCACATGATTCTAGTTTACAATCTAAAATTTTTACACTGAAACATTGAAATATTTTTCCACCGTAAAGCAAAGAAATATAAATACATTTTTCCGGAGGTGCATTAACGGAAAGGTGATGCGCAATTTGTTTTGTTTATAAACTAAGTGGATTTAAAATACAGAAAGAAGTAATCACTGCTTTGAAAATCGCGTCATAATACAGCTACTGTATCTCCCTGAGAAAATCGGTATGTTGCGAAAATATGACAAACTATTGTCATTAAATAAAAGAAATAGGTACCATTTCTCATAATTCACCAAATTCATTTTATTGTGTTGAGTAGGAAACATCAACAACGTCGTAACCAATGTCGTAACACCGCTTCCCGTTGATCAGCGAAGTTAAGCGACGTTGGGTCTGGGTAGTAGTTGGATGGGAGACCGTCCTCCGCGTCCAAATTATGTAGCGACCCGTGGTTCGGATCCCACGTAAAGCTGTAGGTCCCCTCCGTCATATGACCTTAGATGTTGCGAAGGAGGTTACACAACCCCATTCATCATTGGTGGTAAGTAAACCAAAATTAAAAGAATTATTTAGCAATACACTCTCTTCTCTAAAAGGTAAAAAAAACATGATCACGCACTATGTTTATAAAAATGAGGAGATAATCGTTAAAACAAAAAAATTCAAATTGCTATGTAGGATATACGCATATCCCCGGGAAGTGTTCACTCAGGGCCCGTAGGGTGGATCGATTTTACATTTTTTTCGATTTCCATATTCTAATAGAGACAAAAACTTGCGCATGCATGAGAAAATAGCCTCTGCAAAATCTTAGCTTAATAGGTAATCATCTTCTGCCCCCGGCAGAGCGATGAAAATCATATTTTAGTAGTCAAAAACGTATTTTTCTTATAATTTTTAAAATATTTCAATATGCATAAAAATTATTCCTAATAACTATAAAGTCGATGAAAAAGACCTCATATGATCGTTTTTCCAAGCGCGTTGTCCTACGTTAATATCTTTTGCCCCCGGCAACAACGTCAAATGTTGAAAAAATAGGTAATTTATATACATATTTTCAGATCGGCTCTTTGTCTTAAATAATGCATTTATATATTTCCCATAGCATTTATATCGTTGCTTAGGCATGAAATAACACACACACATGCCTATTACACGGTAATGAATTATCACTGCGACACCTCATTCAAGACTTGGACGGCAAAACAACTGGGCCAATGGGCTTTACTGGACCAGTTGGAAAACAACTGAACGACTGCGAAAAACTTCCAATTACAGAATTCGATGCCATTCCATCTCTCGACATTGACATAGATGATGCCGAGTTGAGCACTGACCAAAAATATTTGTTAGGCATCTACAGAGCAGTGTCGAGCGGTAGCTGCTCTTCAGCTCTCGCGGCTCGAAATCCAGGTAAGATGGCGCATTCCAGGTGGCTGACAACAGCAAATAGATTTCTGCGCCTCTATGTTTCAACCAGTGAACCCTCCAGCACCTTCAACGAAATTGTGCGATTCATTATGACAGTTTACGCACCAATTTGGTTTAAGATAAAGAAAAACTCCAGTTTCACTGAGGGCGCAAAACATTTTTTCGAAATGATGCGTCTCTCTCAGACCATGCCTCAAAGATCTAAGACAATCGCCAACAAAGTCCTCCGTAGAAATTCTTTCTTTGCTCACCCAGAAAATATTTTGATCTCCATGCTACATGCCGATGAGCAACACATAAGAGAATTGGGATGGAGAAGAATATTAAAAGCACGATCAAAACAATCACCAGCGGGGGAAATTCGAGCCTTCGCCATGCCTGAGCTGCTCTACGATAGTCAAAACTATTACGAAATGATCAACTGGCAAACGGCTGAGGTGACCGAACCCCCCGTTACAAAAACAATACCTGATACCCGAATAAAAGAGTTTGTTGAGACGGGAGACCAGCCTGATGGACTGATCCCACTATTCCCTTGTCATACTCAAGCGGTCGAGAGACTCATCAAATTAGTAACCGAAGCCTCTGCCAGTGTAAGTGGAATAGAAGAGAGGGACGGATTCATCCGCTCCCGTCTTCACTCCCGAACAAAATTCCACGATTTGATTCTAAGAAAGATTACCGTATATAAATCGACATGCAGCCAAAGGAAGGGTGGTTGGGGCTGGATAGGGTGGAACTCGACGTACAGCCACCTCCTCGTGGTGAGTTCTGGGTTGCTAATTTTATAAAATTAGCAAGCGAGGAGCTGTACTTAGTACTTATCGTACTTATAACATCGCATTAACGTAATTATAATCCACATTTAGACTTTTCTCGGGGAGAGAAGATATTACTCTAGAGCTGGGGTGGGGAAACCCTCGCCCGCGGGCGAAATTTCGCCCACGAGCTAATTTCAATTCGCCCGCTTAGGTATTTTTTATTTACTAAAAATTATTTATTTACAGCACAGCAAATAGCTTTTTAAAATACATCTCTCGTAAAAAAATCTATAATATATCTTATGATCCAAATATTGAAATAATTATGTACAACGTAGGTATTTGGCAACTTTTAGCTGACGCGCAGAGGCAGCGAATCAACTTGTTGCTATACCCAAGACCTCAGTTTTAATTATAGGTTTTGAGCGGGCACAGTGATTAACTAGTTGGCGGTTTAATTTAAATTTTTAATTAAAATACCCATATTATAATGGCAAGTTGTAGGAAAAAACGGAAAACTGGTGCTGGTGAAAGTGATGCATTTTGTGAAAAATGGACGGAATTATTTTTTCGCTGAAATGAATGAGAAGTGCATTTGTCTTATTTGCAACGAATTTGTTGCCGTTTTTAAGAAGTACAATCTTGAGCGCCATTATTTAAGCAAGCATAAGAAATATGAAAATTTAAAAGGAGCAGAGCGTTTAGACAAGTTAACATCCTTAAAAGAAAATTTGGTTAAAAGGCAATCTCTTTTTAAAAAGCCTATTCAGGAAAAGGCATCTGTAACTCAAACCAGTTATGCATTGTCTGAACAAATTGCAAAAAAACTAAAGCCGCATAATGAAGGTGAGTTTGTAAAAGATTGCATCATTACTGCCGTTGGAATTTTATGCCCAGAAAAACTCAGTTTGTTTGAAAAAATTAGCTTATCGAGAAGGACCGTTTCTGACCGTATTAAAGAAATGGCTGAGGATATTCGAACTTCTTTAAAAACAGACGCAGCAGAATTTGTGTTTTATTCAATAGCTGTCGATGAGACTACTGATTTATCAAATACTGCACAGCTAGCTATATTTATACGTGGAATAACTGCAGACTTTAAGATAAGATAAGAATTACTTGCCTTAAAATCAATGCATGGGACAACCAGAGGAGAAGATCTATTTGAAATGGTCAACTCAGTATTAAATGATTTCAATCTACCTTAAGAAAAGCTGAGCGGTGTCGCTACAGACGGTGCACCATCCATGGTAGGCTGTGAAAAAGGACTCGTAACTCGGATTAAGAAAGAATTTGAGAAACGTCAATTAAACCCAAATACTTTAATTGTGTGCCACTGTTTCATTCATCAGCAAAATTTATGTGCACATTCTCTTAAGATGGACAACATAATGAAAGTTGTGACAAAATCTGTTAATTTTATAAAAAGTAAAGGGTTGAACAACAGAGTGTTCAAAGAATTTTTGCATGACCTTGAAGCTGAATATGGTGACCTATTGTACCATTGTGAAGTTCGATGGCTAAGTAAAGCTCAAATGCTTCAGCGCTTTTATGAACTGAGAGATGAAGTGAGACTCTTTATGGACGTTAAAGGTGCCCCCATTAAAGAATTGGAGGACCAAAAGTTTCTAAGTGATTTGGCATTTTTAGTAGATATAACTAGTCATTTAAATAATCTAAATTTAAAATTGCAAGGGCCCAATCAGCTAATTACCTCTTTGCTCACCCATATCAGGAGCTTTGAATCGATGCTTCAATTATTTGTGACCCAACTGAAAAGGAACTGCTTTATACATTTTCCAAAGTTGAGAGAACAAAATCCAAAATCGACAGTTGAGTACGTTGACGAGTGTTTAAGTCTTTTGGATCAATTTCAAAATAGATTTGAAGATTTGAAAAATCATAGAATCGAGCTACGAATATGCGAAACCCCTTTTGACGTAATGCCTGATGAAGCTCCGGAATCCTGGCAATTGGAATTAATTGATTTACATTCTGATAATACTTTGAAATCAAAATATAACAGTGAGCCTATTTTGGAATTTTACAAATGTGTTAATTTTGAGAAATTTCCTTTTCTGAGAAACAATGCTTTGAAAATAACTTCACAAGTTTCTACAACTTATCAATGCGAGCAGTTTTTCTCAAAATTAAATTTGGCAGAGAGTCGTTTACGTACACGACTTACAGACGAAAATCTTGCTAACCAACTCCAAGTTGCTGTCTCATCAATGCCAGTTAATATTTCCAAACTTTCACAGGAAAAGCAGTACCATCCTTCTCACTAAAAAATTGAAAGGTAAGATTCATCAAATTAAAAAAATATGCCCTTATGATTACTTTTTATTGCTTCAAAGTTATAAAAATAAACTATATATATATCATGGTATTTTTTAAATTAGTCTTTGCTTGAGAGTTACATATCTACGAAATTGCTATTTAAAGGTAACTATTTTGATGACAGTGATGTGCGTTCACAAATAGATGTATTGTAAATTATATAAGGCTTATATATAAGGCTTATATATAAGCTTAAAATTTGCCAGACGCCCGCGGAGGTGTTTATGTTATCGATTTTCGCCCTTGGTACTGAAAAGTTTCCCCACCCCTGCTCTAGAGTCATAAAATTTTGCGTGTGTTATTTCATGCCTATTATTGCCTAAGCAACGATATAAATGCTATGGGAAATATATAAATGCATTATTTAAGACAAAGAGCCGATCTGAAAATATGTATATAAATTACCTATTTTTTCAACATTTGACGTTGTTGCCGGGGGCAAAAGATATTAACGTAGGACAACGCGCTTGGAAAAACGATCATATGAGGTCTTTTTCATCGACTTTATAGTTATTAGGAATAATTTTGATGCATATTGAAATATTTTAAAAATTATAAGAAAAATACGTTTTTAACTACTAAAATATGATTTTCATCGCTCTGCCGGGGGCAGAAGATGATTACCTATTAAGCTAAGATTTTGCAGAGGCTATTTTCTCATGCATGCGCAAGTTTTTGTCTCTATTAGAATATGGAAATCGAAAAAAATGTAAAATCGATCCACCCTAGAGTCCTGTTCAGCTTACTTGATGGAATATTTTATCTTGCGAATTATTTTAAAAAATGTAATATGATGAGATCAGGAAATTATTTTATGTATCTGAAATGAAATTTATTTGAAGCAATTTTTCTCAATTTATATTTCATTATAATCTATCAAGTTTAGAGTAGAATCTATATTGCCACTTCTTTCCAAATTCGCCACACTGCACTGTCCCTAGTGGCTTTCACTGAAAAGTTTGAAATTTAATAAATTCAAATGACTGAACGAATTAAAAGTAGGTTCGTTAGAGATGCATGAATTTCTTGAATTTTTTTACAAAAATTTAAACGGAAGCTCTGAAAAAAATTTAAGTGAAGGGACAGCAACTTTTGAAAATCCCAGGGGCAAGGACTACAAGCCAGACATTTACCAAGAATATATCTGAGGAGAGCAAAAAAAAAAGTATGAAAGGAAAGTATGAGGAGACTAAACCCAAACATTATAATTTAGGTCATAGAACGAGTAGTATGGTGTCAAAATGCCAGAGTGCAGAAATGTTACGTAATGTTGCAAGAGTGCCACCCACCCCCTTTGTTGCAAGGCACCCCCTTTTGTTGCAAGAGTGCCACCCCCTTTGTTGCAAGAGTGCCACCCACCCCGTTTTGGTGCCAACCCCCTTCGTTGCTAAGCCCCGCCCCCCTCGTTACCAAGGCACCCCCTTTGTTGCCAGCCCCGAAATGGGAATGCAAGGGGCATGCAACTTGGAGGCGGAGTTCTCCCCCAAGCTGAACCCCCCAAAGGAGAGTGCCAACCTTTGTTGCCAACCCCAAAATGGGATTGCAAGGGGTATGCAACTTGGAGGCGGAGTTCTCCCCCAAGCTGAACCCCCCAAATGGGCATGCCTAACCTAAGGGAGACTCTTTGGGGAGGAAGGGGTTACCTCACCCCCCAAAGGAGCAGAAAGAGATAGCAAGAGAGGAAGAGAGAAAGGAAGAGGAGATCCTTCATCCGACAGCTGTCGGACGCATATGACTCCGTCGTCCAGCACCCGGCCTCTTATAGTGCCCCTATTCAGCCAGTTGGCTTAGGCAGTCAGTGCCAGCCACTGCCTCAGGGCGTCAACGACTTAGAACATCAACAGCCAGTGCCTCAGGATGCCATCGTCTCAGAGCATCACCATTCAAGTCAGCCCTGTTGCTGGGTCGTGCACCTCAGCCAAGCGCCAGTGCCACCCGGCTGAACCATATAATTACCCAACCAAATAAAATATATTATTGTGTACAAGGAATCAATAAAACGCCGTTACAGCAATCTGATTTAAAACACGAAAAAATATTCAATAAAACGCCGTTACATCAATCTGATTTTAAAGGGAAGTTTTAGCCCTGCACTCTGGCACTTTTGCTAACTATGCTTTATATATATATATATATATATATATATATATATATATATATATATATATATATATATATATATATATATATGTAAAAAGTGAACAATGAACAATTCCTACACCATCATTATATGGATTCATTGTCCATTTTTACATAAGAAGCCAAAATCGCAGAAGCGAGTTTTGGATAGAATTTCGATTTGTAATAATGACTTATGCACTATGACGTCATAAAATAAGTTTATTCTCTTTACGTTTCCCACTCTGTCTCTAATTTGTTCTTGTAAATCTTCCTAACAATGATTCGTACTGTACGTAAAAATTCAATAACTATGACGTCACATTTTCCCTTCATCATATATCTAGTATCCAATGTATGAAAATTTATATATCATCATAATAAAAACTGTACACCCTATAGAAGTCATTATTTATGTTATGTAGTATAAATATAACTATTATTCGACCATATCCCCGCCCCCATACGTCCATATTTTAGCTTGACCATTATCGTATGTAATTTTTATTAAATAATCATCTTTACTCGTGTCAATCATGAAATGCAAAACTTTCGCAGTTCGTTCGGGAACGCGAAAAAACGTTCTCGTATTATTTTTTTCATTTTTATTTTTAATTATATTGACCTCCCGAGATGAACTCGAATAAATGCTTAGCAAGATCACATTCCGCTCATCGCAGCAGAATTCGAACGCTCAAAGTTAAAAAGTCTCCTTTCGCTTTGATTCGAATTTATAACATTATCATGTGTTATGTTATATTATGTGTTATGTTATTATAATATACTGTATTGTTTCTCTGCCTGGCCACTAGTTCGTTATCGGCTTACGTCACATAGTTATCCCCGTTCTCATTACTTGTACTTACTATTTCTACCTAACTGTCATTCAAATTCCGTATTACTTATGTATTACGTTGTCATAAATATCGTATTTTCCTCCGCTTTCCTCATCGCTGGCTAATTAGACTTTCAAACTCTGATAACCAACCAGGTTCTAATATTATTTAACATAATTTGGCGTAATTATTGTTAACTATAAATATATAACATTGTTGTTAATCCCCTTTAAATTATAGAACAACGGTTAACTCCCCTTCATTATATCAATGGTATCACCTATTTAGATTATTTCAGTAGTAGATATGTCAATTAACAATTTGCTAAAATTGTAATTAAATGTAATCCTTTAATATAATGTAATTGATGTAATGTACTTTA
>JAJOZX010001042.1:342500-412500 GCA_023014485.1 Bathynomus jamesi
GAATTACGACTTCTGACTGATCGGGGACCTTGGTGTAGTGGTTAGCATGTCCGACCGGCAATTGGGTGATCCCGGGTTCGATTCCTGGGAGGTGCCTCGTTTTTCATTTGTTCATTCTTTCTCCTCATCTTGTGCGGACGTTTTTCTACACAAGCATCGTTCTTTACATTATATATATATATATATATATATATGCACTAAAATCACAGAATAACACGATTAACGTGATTTTTTATAAATTTTATTAACGTGACCATTTCTTCCCCACAGGTGTTTCGGGCGTTCATGGTGATCACAGCTGTTTTCATTTTGTGGTGGCTGCCTCAAAGAGTATTGTTTGTTTCCCAGTACCACAATTCAGATATCTTGAAGAGAGCCTCTTTTCAGAACATATATTTTGGTTTCTATTGGCTTGCGATGTCTCATGTTATGATCAGCCCAACAATTCAATATTGGATAAAAGCAAAGTTAGTTTTTTTAATTAATTTCAATATATTATAAAATGAAGTTATTTTGCAGTGTTCAATTCATTTCTTTATTAATCTTACTTATTTTCTAAAGTTTCTTCCTGAATGATTTCAAGTAACACTATAAAGTTTATGAACTGCATTAAAATCGTATTGCATGTGTACACACACATCTGCAGAGTTGGTTATTATTTAGTTGGTTATTTTAGCAAATTGCTTAGTGAGAATTTGTTACAATTTAGATTGTGTTCCTGCATCCCGCCTCAATTAGGGGATTTTATGTAGGAGAGAGTTGTTTTCACTTCATATGCTGTTCTGATATATATATATATATATATATATATATATACACACACACACAGAGAGACGTAACATTGCTATTTTTAAAGGTCTCATTTCCTGCAGATTTCGGTCGTTTTTTAAGCTACGTTCGACTACATCGTGCCTGAAAGGAGAAAATACCGTGTGAGCGAAAATGATTCAAGGTCAAGTAGAGGTAACTACAAATAAATAATATGTACGTTCTTGAATGACTGATTTTAGTTGATTTATGCATTCTGTATTTTATTTTTTCTAAACTTCAAACTTTTATTAAAAAACGAACACAAGTGACAGATTTTTTAAATTTTTAGATATTTGTTATGACATTAATACGTATATTCATAGTACCCTCATCTGAATAGGCCCTTGGAAGCATGGAGGCTTTTTAGGCAGAATTAATGGCATTTACCTTATTTACTACATACAAATTGTGAAAGTGGCAAGTAATATTAATAGAGACAACAACAAAAAAATAATAATAATAAATACTATATAAAGTCTACGAAATGTTACGATTTCAAATTAAATGATTTATTATATATTTAGAAGAAAATAAATGCTGCTTAATAATAATAATAATAATAATAATAATAATAATAATAATAATAACAATAATAATAATAGTAAAAGAAGAGATTACGAAATTAAAGGTGGTTAATGAAATTAGCATATTTTAAATAGTTGATTACAAAATTGATTACTACAAGTATGATAAAAATGGAAGTAGTAAACTTATACATCAGTAGGAGCTAATGAAATGCTTCTATAGTGATTTTGCGAAATCATTTAATGATGAAGCCTGCCTTACATACATAGGAAATGCATTCCATACATCTGTTCCTTTGAAAGAGAGTGCATTTCCTGCAGTTTCTGTTGTATAGTTAGGCTTGTGTATAAAATCACTGGGAAGTTTGGTGTTATAACGATGGTGTATTTGATAGGGGAGGGAGATTGTTCTTTCAATGGGCGATGCATGTCGTCGATTTTTTTTTATAGCTTTGAACATATTGACAGCAACATGAATTTGTATGAGTCATTTAGTTTTCAAATGCTTAGCTCTTTAAATATTAGGAATTTGGGGTGCTTTGAAACTTGCCCCTGGAGCGGCCCCCTGAAGGCCTTCGCCTCCGTTATGAGGGGTCCCCCTTCCTTAAGTTTCTCACCCTATTTATGGGGTCTTACCGTCCTTAATAAAGGGCAATTGCAGCTTGAGGGGCCCCTCCTCCTTGGGAAAAAAAATTAAAAATGTATTTTTTTTTAATTAAAAAGGATTCATCCACGCCTTCCTTCATAGTCTTTCATGAGACAAAAACAGATATAAACAAACAAAAACAGAAAACAAACAAACAAACAAACATTCGAGTACTTTTTACGCAGCGTTCCGGCGCGTTCCGGCGTGTTCGTGGGGCCCCGCGAGTTTTAACTTTCTGGAAGCGTTCGTGCAGAAGATCCATTTCTGGAGCACCAGGCTTCTGCTGATATATATATATATATATATATATATATATATATATCGGCCATTTTAAAAAAGGCTAGGATGAACGAATGAATACATGCAAATTATATTTCATAAATTCAAATATCAATGTCTTCCTTCATTGTCATATAGTTCATCCAGTTAACCTATAACTGCTGTTCTAAGCTATGTATCTGTAAGATAAATTTAAAGAAATGCCGGCCCCAACTCACCCATTTATATCACTAGTTACGTCAAGTTGTGCAATGTAACTTTAAAACCATGAAAATACATTTTCAATAACTCAGCATAGCCATGCATATTTGGATAGATTCAAATACTCAGTCATCAAATCCGTCTCTAAACATCCACTGAAACATTATTATTATTATCATTATTATTATTTATGTACAAGATTATTTAAATTAAACATTTGATTTTCTTCAAAACAGTTGACAACTCAACCTATTAACGTAGGTATAAAGAAAAGTAGCGATCACTTAAGTTTATCAACATCATCATACCATTAGCAATATACAATACACACACACACACACACACACACACACAAATATATATATATATATATATATATATATATATATATATATATATATATATATATATATATATATATATATATATACAACTACAAACTCCGCCAATTTCCATATTTCTAGGGTCGACCTGAAACATCCTGTGCATATATATATATATATATATATATATATATATATATATATATATATATATATATATATACCTTATGAACCTTATGTTGTTTCGAGCGTTGGTCCCTCTTCATACGGAGGTCAAGCTGGTGGCCCCGCCTCTAGGTCTGGCCTGGTGGAGGAGTGAGTTGCTTTCTTGCGCTCTCCACCGTACATAGCCAGGCACGCCCGGCTCATCTGGTACTGTCCTGAGCCAGGCATCCAGTCTTTTCTTGAAGACTTCAACTTTGACCCCCGTTACGTTTCTGAGGTCCTTAGGAAGCTGGTTGAAAAGTCTTGGCCCCCTGACAACCAAGCTATTTTCCTTCAGGGTTGAGGAGGTCCCTTGTCGGGCCTTTAATTTGGGAACACTACACATTCTGCCTTTCCTATTTTCCAGTATTGTTTGAATAGTAATTGGGTTTAGTTTTAGGTTTGGTACCAGTTTTTCGATCATTTTCCATATGTAGATTATGATGTACCTCTCTCTTCTTCTTTCCAGTGAGTACAGATTTAGTTTACGTAGTCTTTCCCAGCAGTTGAGTTCTTTGCAGCCATCAATCTTGGCTGTGAAATGCCTTTGCGTTTCTTCTAGTTTATTAGTTTCTTCCTTTTTATATGGGGACGTCAAAACTGAGCAGTATTCAAGTTTTGGTATCATCAGTGTTTTTAGCAGGGGAATCATTACTATCCTGTCCCTTCTCTTGAAAGTTTTTAGTACCTGTCCAGCGACTCCTTTTGCTTTATTTATCGCTATCTGATTTTGTGTTTCAAATTTCGCATCATCTGTCATTATTATCCCGAGATCAATCGCTTTCGTGCTTCTCTGAATTTCCTGTCTATCTGGAGCATAATATGCAGTCTGTTTAAGTTCTTCTTTTCTACCATATCTCAAGAGCTGAAATTTTTCGGCGTTGAATGACATGTTGTCTTCTGACCATTTGTATATTTTGTTCGTGTCCCTCTGCAAGGCCTCCACGTCATGTACATCGCTGATTTTTCTGCTGATCTTTGTATCGTCTGCAAAGGATGTTACTATACTGTTGCTGTTTACTCCGCTGTCTATGTCTGTTAACATGATTATGAACAGGAGTGGGGCCAGTACTGTCCCTTGTGGTACTGAGCTGCGTACTTCCGTTTCTGATAATGATATACCTTGAATTTTGACGACCTGCAGACGATCTCTAAGGAAGTTGTAGATCCATTTTCCCACTTTGCCTGTTATTCCCATATATTTAATTTTATGTGCTATTATACCATGGTCACATTTATCGAAAGCTTTAGCAAAATCTGTGTATATAACATCGTAGTTGTCATTGCCTACCAATGCATCTAGGATATTGTTGTAGTGTTCTATTAGTTGTGATAGGCATGATCTACCTGATCGGAATCCATGCTGATTTTCGTTGAATCTTTCCCGTGTCTCCAGGAAATCATAAATTTTCTCTCTAACTATTCTTTCAAATACTTTGGTGAGGTGGGACGTCAATGACACTGGTCTATAGTTCTTTGCTTGAGATCTGTCCCCTCCTTTATATATAGGGACAATGTTTGCTCTTTTCAAGATGCTCGGTATTTCCCCAGTGTCTAGGGATCTTCTCCATATCCAGTATAAAGGTGTAGCTATTTCATTTTTACAGTTTTTAATCAATAATGCGTTCCAATTGTCCGGACCTGCAGCTGAATGTGGTTTCATTTGTCCTATAGCTCTCGCTACATCTTCTGGTGTAAAATCAAAGTCTGTTATGTACTCTCCTTGCAATTCCTCTTCAAAGAATGCATTTATGTCAGGTATCGCTTTGTCACTTTTTGGGGTACTGAAAACTGATTCATATTGAGCTCTCAATGTATCAGATATTTCTTTTGGATCGTCAGTTAGTTCATTATTTCCCGTCCTTAAGGGCCCAATAGCGCCGCGCGTTTTTGTCTTCCTTTTTGCATAGCTACAGAAGTATTTTGGATTTTCCTTTATTGCTTCTACCGCCTTTTCCTCTTCCCTCTCTGTATGGTCCTTAATCAGGGCTTGTATTTCCTTATCGATACCCTCCAGTCTTTCTTTTATTGCTTTCCTGTCATTATCTCCGCAGTTACCTAACTTCGCCTCCACTCTTTTTCTTTTGCGGAATAGTCTTCTCTTTTGTCTCTCTAGCCAGCTCCTCTTTCCTTTTGGCTGTGATTTCGGAGCATATTTTTCTAAAATTCTCAGCGTTTTTTCCTCAAAGGTTGTTAGCATTTCTTCGGTTGTTTTATTCTCGAAAATTGTTCTCCATTCTATTTGGGCCATGTGCGATCTGATTGCTTCCCAATTCATAGTCTTCGAGTTTAAGTTAAAGGCCCCGAATTTACTTCTTTCCACAATATGTGTATTGTCTTTTAGTGCTGTCGTCATATTTGTTGATATCTCGATTAAGTTGTGGTCTGAGATAATGGTTGGGGTTATTTTTATATCAGCAATCAAGTTCGTGTTATTGGTGAATACCAGATCCAGGCAGTTATTTTTTCTGGGATTTTCTGTTATCTCCTGTGTCAGCATAAACTCATTTGTGAGAGCCATCAACATTTTTGCTTGCTCCTGGTCTTCTCTTGTGCACCCCTTGTCCTGGTGAATATATATATTCCTATCCACCTTTTTGTATTTTATAAATGGGAAGTTAAAGTCTCCGCAGATAATTATATTGGAGGATGGAGGGTTTATGGCCTTTATTAACTTTCTGATGTCATCAATGGCCTCCGAGAATTTTTCGGTTGGGGTGCTTGGAGGTCAATAGATGACTATTACTATCAAGTTTAGTTTTTCTATTTTCACTGCTAGGAGTTCCACATAGCTGTTTGATTTACTTATTATCGTCTCTGTCATATGACCTTCCTGTACATATATAGCACAGCCACCTTTCCGTCTCGTCGTTCTATCCGCTCTTAGTAAGTTGAAGCCCTCTATATTTATCTCTTTCTTATCAATACAATGTTCGCAGTTTTCACAATTTCCTTGGCAATCTTTAAGATGAGTTTCTGTGAGGCATGCGATGTCCGCCCTTGTTTCGTCCATAAATCCTTTCAGGTACGAAACCTTATTGAGTGATTGGTTTGGTCTTATTCCTTGAATATTAGCCAGGACAATTTTTATGTTCTCTGTTTTTCGTTGCCCCTTGTGCATTTCAAGTTCGTTTTCCTTCGATATCGCTTGATTCGTTGCTCTATGATCCTCCGAAAGAGATCCGTTTCCCCTACTTGTATTGGTAGCTTCTTGCCCGGTAGCGATTTGGCTCGGGGGTTTCCAGCTGTGTCAACTGCATGTGGATGACATTTAGCATTCGTAAGGTGTCTGATGTTGAAAAAATTTTCTTGTTCGCTTATTGTGTTCCTATTGTTGTTCCTATTGTTATTTTTATTCCTATTGTCATTTAAACTTTTTCCTTTGTTCGTTGAGTCGTCGGGAGATGTTGATAGTAGCATTTTTCCCGAGATATTTGCAGGTTCCATATTTTGCGTAAGTTCTGCAAATGTCCGGGTGGTAGAATTTACATCCGTCTCCAAATTTACAATGACCATTATTATAGAAGAAATTGCATATTGGGGGATGTTCATATATACATTGTCCTCTTTTAAATCTGCAATTATCTTTTATATAATACCTGCATATAATTCCTTCCCCATATTTACTCTTGGCTTTTGTTTTTTGCTCCTTATTGGGGGACAGTTTTACTTCGTTTACTTGACTGCCCTCTTGTCTTGTGCTATTTGTGCTAGTTGTGTTTGTGTCCTTCGTTGCCCTTATGCTGTGTGTTGTCTTTACACTCTTTGTCGCCTGTGTGTTTTCGGCCTCGTTTTGTGACGGTATTTGAATTTTTCTATTTCGCCTTTCTCCGTTTCTTCCGTTTTCCACTGTTCTTTGTTTCCACTTTCCTCTTTCATTCTCTTCTCGTAGTCTCTTTCTGCTTTAAATACCGTAAAAGAGTTTAATTCGGTCAAGCAGTTCTCGCAGAAAAATTTTATCCATTAAACTGCTTTGCGTTCGTTATAAGGGAGATTTTTTCATCTCCCCATTCTAGGCATTTAAAATCAAAAAGTAGCTGACAAAAATCGCACCTCATCGCCTCTGTCTCATCTGTTGCATTTACAGATACCACAGAGTTGCAGGTATGCATTAATTTCCATGTTGGTGAAGTGACTCAAAAAGGGGGTATTATGGGAGGTATTGGGTGGGGGATGACTCAAGCTGTGTGAGGGAAAGAATTTTCCGTTACTCCAGGGTAGGGGATGTGGCACGCTGTATACTTCTCACTGATTGGTCCTCTCGACTGTGGCTGCGGGGGATAATGGGGGGATATTTGCGGGCACTTCAAAAACAAAACTTTCCTCACAAAGAGACTCGGAAAAAAAACAAATGCTGTATATATTAATTCACTTTGATTTTATTTACTTTTTTGGTATACGCCGCGATTTTTACTTTTTTAAAAAGAAATACCGCTATGCACTATCAATTAACTCACAATATCGGCACCGTTTAAAACTGATTGACTGCAGGATTTTTACTGTAATACCGCTTTTATTCGGACTTCGATCGAAACACGTTTAACCGCCACAACAGCAAAACACACTATATATATATATATATATATATATATATGTACAGGGTGGGCGGAAAGTAGCTCCCTATTTTGGATTGGTAAAAAAATACGTATATTATCCATTTATTTCAGAAGAAATAATATGAAAAGGTAGGCATACATGGTAGGTTTTCTCTAAAATTCAATGTGGGCTCCAACTCTTTCCACCAGCTTCTGGAGCCGCCCAGGAATGGCGTCCACTGACTTTAGCAGGAACTCCGGCGGGATGGAGGACATGACTTCCCGAATTCGGTCCTCCAGTTCTTCCAATGTCCTCGGTTTGGTGCGGTAGACTTCTTCCTTTACCCACCCCAAAGAAAGAAGTCGGGGCTCCTGGCTGGCCATTGATGTGGACCACGACGACCCATCCAACGCCCAGGGAAGTGGGCATCCAGCCACTCACGGACAACAAGAGCGAAGTGCGGAGGGGCGCCATCTTGCATAAATATCAGATCGTCGATGTTCTCCCATGTGCTGACAACCGGCCAGACCTCGTTTCGCAACATAGCAAGGTACCGCTCAGCATTCATGGTGTTGCGCAGAAGGAACGGGCCCACAACCTGATCTGAGGTCATACCACACCACACCGTTACACTGAACCGATTCTGCCGTTTTTCAGCGGTAACCATGGGATCCTCTCCTGCCCAGTAGTGGCAATTGTGGCGGTTGACAAAGCCTCCGACGTGGAACACCGCCTCGTCGCTCCAGAGGATGTTGCGGAAGAGATGGGGCCAGTCTTCATGCCAAGCCAGCATGATTTCCCCGAACTCCATGCGAATGTCGCAGTCCTCGTCCGAGAGAGATTGGCAGTAATGCGGCTTCCACGCACGCCAGTTCAGCTCCTTCTTCAGCACAGTTCGCACTGAGTAGCGGGAGAGTCCACTTTCCCGAGCTGCCTGGCGAGTTGACTTTCGTGGACTCCGTGCGAACATTTCCTGAACTGCCTGCACCGTCTCCTGGGCCCTGGATGTCGAAGGGCGACCACATCTTCGAACATCTGCCACAGACCCCGTGGTCATGAGCTTCGAGTGGCAGTTCTTGATTGTTTTCGGGTCCACTTGGGCACGTGGTCCGTGAATGGCCCGCCACCATCTTTGAACTCGAACGACAGATTGCCAAACTTCGTACCGTGCCGCCAACTGGGCACGCTCCTGCAGTGTTAAACGCTCAGCCATGTTACCCTTCAATCTGAAATGAAAAAAAAAAATGAACGTTACAATTGTACCACTTTAGAGAACACAAAGAGAACACTTTAGAGAAAAAAAGATTACCGTTACAATTGTACCACTTTAGAGAACACACCATAACAATATAACAATACAATCACAATTTATACATAATTTATATGTAATTTAAATTAGGGAGCTACCTTCCGCCCACCCTGTATATATATATATATATATATATATATATATATATATGAACATATATATGAACATATGAATATATATATATATATTATATATATATATATATATATATATATATATATATATATATGTGAACATATGAACATTATATATGAACATTATTTCACGAAAGTAAAAGCGCTTGAGCACCACTCTGTGTTTCCTTTCCTTCGTGGTTTTATTCATCATATATATATATATACAGGGTGTCCGAGAATTATCTGTACAATTTTTGGCTGTTATTAAAAGTCAACCATGAAGTGTAGAAATTCCAGTCTTGTCCCATTTTACAGAGAATCTCATTAAGTTTTTTCTGATACCAAGTTTTGACAAGTTTTTTAGAAATTCCAGTGTGTCCGAACATTATCTATACAATTTCATCTTTTAATAAAATTCTTGATAACACACGTAAAATTCTTAAACAAGATTATTTAGAATCTGTATTTTCAAAAGTTTCTTTTATTAAAGTAATGTTGTTACAAACATTCGATATGTGCACCATTAGTGATTCGCAAACATCCAATCGAAACTCCAAATGTTGCCATGTACGCTGCAGCATATCCACATCAATTCGCTCAATAGCAGCTGTGATTTTTGCTTTTAAATCATCAATGTCTGTCACCCGCGTACATTTCTAAAAAACTTGTTAAAACGTGGTATCAGAAAAAACTTAATGAGATTCTCTGTAAAATGGGAGAACACTGGAATTTCTACACTTCATGGTTGACTTTTAATAACAGCCAAAAATTGTACAGATAATTCTCGGACACCCGGTATATATATATATATATATATATATATATATATATATATCATCGATAATTATACCAGTAAGTGTAAGTTTGGATGGAAAACTTTCATCTCTGATATTCTAATGCTTATAGTATTATCTGTATGCATGTTTAAATTTATTTTTATTCTGTTTTCTGTCTGTTATAATTGTATATGATGTCGTTGATAGATTTAGTGATAATTTATTTTCATTTAGCTAGTTATAAATACGGGCGAGTTCCATGTTTGATAACGATTTCGATACTTTACAAGAAAGAACAGATATGAGAAGTGCTGCGTTATATGCATACTAAATCCTGGTTGCGCTGAAGCAATTATGAAAGCTCCTTGATGTTAGTATTTAGAACTGAATTTATTTTCGAACGACTGTATATTACAATTCATTTGATCTGGAGACATACAAGGGCTGCTTAAATTTAACTTCACTCTGTTGTCATTTCTGAATGTAAGATTACAGGCGGAAGTGGAAGGGATTGTTAGAAAAGAAAGGGAGAAGAAATATATATATATATATATATATATATATATATATATATATATATATATATATATGACAAAGATTGATATTAAGTTATAAAAACAAAATAAAAATAAAAATTAGTGTTCATTTTAATTTACTGCCCGGTGAATGGCTTAGGCCAAGGCTACACGAGCGACTTTGTCGCTGCGACGAAGTTGTAACGACAAATTGCAAAGAATAGGTACTGTTGCTTCCTATAGGAAAAGATACACGGCAGACAGTCGTTGCGAGAATTATTCGATGTCACATCCGGCTGCATTGTATTGTTCCAAGTACGGTAGGTTACACGAGCGACTTTGTTACAGCGTCACTGCAACGTGGCACTAAAAATGAAAAAATCGCGGCACCTTGTCGCAGCCCATGTAGTTTGCAACAGCCACTGCGACTGTGTCGCTGCGACACCTTGCAACTCTGACGCAGTGACAAAGTCGTTCGTGTAGCCTTGGCCTTACATTTATTTTAACTGTTTATGATGTGGATAATCGCCTTCTGATTAGAAATGAGGGTCAAAGAAATAATATATAGGTGTAAAAGGCAATAAGTACCTCTTGAATACACCTATATATGCATACATGTATATATGTACATACTACTTACACATACTTACATACATATAGGCCTACATATAAACATTTGCGTTTATATGCATACTATAGGTTGCTCACATGTACGTTAGTTTGTATACAGAGCAACTAGATTGAAAAAAAAGTTCAAAATATATAATAATAATAATAATAATAATAATAATAATAATAATAATAATAATAATAATAAAAGACTCGTATTTTTTATTTTATTTTTGGACTTGGAGTTTTTGTTTCTCACCTTTGATCACCACCTGTGGTCTTTCATTTGTCTTTTCTCTTATTAGAACGGCGTTCTTTGTACTGCATTTTTTTTTATAGGAATTGTGTGCGAGTTTTTAAAATCTGTAGCGCTCTTACAGTCTTAGTAAGATAGTAATTCAGATAAATATCAGGTCTTTGTACAGTGCTCCCACCTATTAGGGATCATATTTTAGTAAGGAGTTAAGAATTTTAAATCCGAGAGGTTAATAGTAATATCTCTTTCACTCGTTGTCGCCACACTCACTTTTATTTCTTTAAGAATGGTTTTTATAACTACATTTTTGCACTGCTCATCCTGTATAGCAGGTGGAAGTGAAAGTCCGTGGCCAGTGATGACGGACACATTTAATAATAAGGTCAGCTTTTACTTTAAAGTATTTTTGAGAAATTTTCAAATTCTTGAAAGAGTTTCTCGAGTTTTGAGAAATTTTCTCCATAACAATCTTTAAAAAATAATACTATTGATTTAAATATACGATATGTACGTATTCTAACGTTTCGCTCATATACTTGAGACATTTTCAGAATAGTGATTATGAAAGTTAAAAGAAATACAAAATGATGAACTATTAAAGATACAATATTACAAATTTTATAGATTAACCAATACTTTGTGAAAGTGTTATTATTATTATTATTATTATTATTATTATTATTATTATTATTATTATTTCCTAATGTTCATTCACACTTATTTGGACTTTATTAATTAAAAATCTTAAAGAATCATTTCATTTCTTTGTATATGATATTTATTTCTGGTTTATTTTTCTTAATCAATAGTGATTGTCATTCTCAAATTGTGAAAATCATTTGTTTTATAAAATCGTGAAAAATTCTTTAAGATTGTATTATGTGTGTTTTTTTAATGATTTTGAATTTTACCTGGTTTACATTTCTGATAAAGCGTTCTGAAGTGTAATGCGTTAGTGGTGTAACCACTGTAAGAGGAATTACATCCTTCTTCCGAATATCTAAATTAGTAGACCACGTTCGTACTTTCAATTTTTTTCGCTGAAGAATACGTATGTCCGCATTCGGTTAGGTTTGTAATAGCGTCTTACTACGACTTTCTTATTAGCTATGGTCAAGATGTATTGTTTAATAATTTCTTTTAGGTACTTATCTTATTTGTTCTTAAATTTCTATATAACACTATGGGAATGAACAAACGCGTATATAATGACATAATTTATATAATGATATTATTTCCGGCAGTCATAATTATTCTTTGGTTGAATATTTTGTTAAAATATTTTATGATATTTTCAGTCAAGAATAGAGGGAATGATTTATTTACTCAAGTTTTTTTTTTTCTTTTCATCTCTTCATGGAAAAATATGCAGTTAAATTATAATTTTGTGTACTCGTATTCACGACGTAATAATATTCTTGTTATGAGAACTTTATAACTGTGAGAAATATACGAGTTAGGTCCCATCCTTACGAGCTTCACGGGTAAAATTTAATTTTGGTGATTTTTTTTAAATTTTTTGTATAAAACAGTGTTCCCCAACCGAGGTGTCGCAAACTTTCAGGAAAACCACAAAAATAACTAATTAAAAATTCAAAAGTTACTGAGCATATGCCGATTTCAAATGAAAAAAATTCACAATTTATTACGTCCATAAGGAAATATATAAGATCAGTTTGAGGTTACATCGGACCAATGGGTCTTGGACAGTGGTAGACGCAAAGCCTCAGAGAGGCCGCAAAAGAATAACTAAGTTTGGTTTAGCTTTAAACACATATGAGAAATCAAGAATTCAAGCCAATTCCAAGTAAATATATACTCTTATACAATATGGGTTTAATCTAAACCAAATTTATTTTCAGGCGACATTATGAATTGGTCCTGAAACTTTTGAACATAGTACTTTGTTAGTCTAAAATCCGAACTATATTTTTGTATAAATTACAGAGAATTTTTTGAGTGTATAATAAAGACTCGTTTGTTGATTTAGCTCTAGAAGTGGACTGGGAAGGGGTCCCTCAAACGGCTGGAGTAATCGGCACTTTGGAGGAGCCCCTCTAAATAGGCCGTTTAGGCCCCTTGCCTAAACGGCAAGGTAATCTGCACCAAATTTAGTATACATTAGGGTGTCAATTTTAGTAAAGTCAAAAATTAAAAAAACTACTAGTGACCAAATGCTAGCTTTAAAATCCAGTTTTGACCACTCCTAGCTACTTATATTTGAAGTTGAAGTTTATGAAAAATCAGCAATTTTTGCAAGTATTTTTTTTTATTGTATATAACTACATTTTACATACATTACATACAATTAAAGACATTTTGATTGTATTTCAATATTAAAACTTAGAAATATAGATAGGTTTCTTGAACTTTGCCAAGGATGCCATATATAACTACATTTTACATACATACAATTAAAGACATTTTGATTGTATTTCAATATTAAATCTTAGAAATAGAGATAGGTTTCGTGAACTTTGCCAAGGATGCCATGTCTACCTTGCTCTTCTTCCTGGACATGAGCTTCCTACTGGCCACCTGGCCACTGATGTACGCTTCCCTCCTCTCTTTTGAGTAAACATGTTGTGCTGCTTCAGTTTCATCCTTACACACCTCTCTACTGACTGTGTGTGTCAGCCTGTGAGGGCCATGCAGGAACTTCCACTGGTCTATCCAGAAACTCCTTGATTGCAGCAGTGGTGAGGGAGCAGGTCAGAGGAGGGTCAGTCACGCCAGAGTTCCAGTCAATAAGCTCTGAGAATTTGGTGGCATCTGGGTTGATGTCAGGAGTCTTCCTGGGCCTGACATTGCAGTCTCATACCTGTGTGTCCTCAACTCCTTCACCTCTGATTTCCAGTAATTTAGGGTTTGTCAATTTTAGTAGTCAACAATTCAAAAACTACTAATGCTCAAATGATGTCATATTATCTAGCAAACTTAGAAATATCTTTACTGTTTAAAAAAGCCATTTACCTACTTATATTTGACCATAAAGGTTTGAAATATAACCTAAATATGACTGTAGCATCGTATATCAATGTGCCATTGATATGTGTGGTCAACTTTGGTTATTTTTGGTGTGCAGTATGGTTTCTAAGTTTCACATAGTCACAGATGCTGGAGTTTTGATTGTGAATGCATGAGTGGAAGAAGCAGGGAGGAGAGAGGAGGACGAAGACTTCACACCAGACTGAGTCTAGTATGAAGTCTTCGTCCTCCTTCGTCCTGGTCAAATATAAGTAGGTAAATGGCTTTTTTAAACAACACTAAAGATATTTCTAAGTTTGCTAGATAATATGTCATCATTTGAGCATTAGTAGTTTTCGAATTGTTGACTTTACTAAAATTGACACACCCTAAATTACTGGAAATCAAAGGTGAAGGAGATGAGGACACACAGGTAGGAGACTGCAGTGTCAGACCCAGAAAGACTCCTGACATCAACCCAGATGCCACCAAACTCTCGGAGCTTATTGACTGGAACTCTGGCGTGACTCACCCTCCTCTGGCCTGCTCCTTCACCACTGCTGCAGTCAAGGAGTTTCTGGATAGACCAATGGAAGTTCCTGCATGGCCCTCACACACACACAGTCAGAAGAGGTGTGTAAGGATGACAACTGAAGCAGCACAACATGTTTACTCACAAGAGAGGAGGGAGGCGTACATCAGTGGCCAGGTAGCCAGTAGGGAGCTCATGTCCAGGAACAAGAGCAAGGCAGACATGGCATCCTTGGCAAAGTTCAAGAAACCTATCTATATTTCTAAGTTTTAATATTGAAATACAATCAAAATGTCCTTAATTGTATGTAATGTATGTAAAATGTAGTTATATACTGTACAATAAAAAAAAATACTTGCAAAAATTGCTGATTTTTCATAAACTTCATCTTCAAATATAAGTAGCTAGGGGTGGTCAAATCTGGAATTTAAAGCCATATTTCGATTTAGCACATAAAAATGCATCATTTGGTTACTAGTAGTTTTCTGAATTGTTGACTTTACTAAAATTGACACACCCTAGCAATTTAGGCCTGTTCAAAAATCAACTTTTTCTTATTTTCATAGGTTTCTGTACATTTTCCCATGCTTTTTGACCTGAAAAAGCCGAAAATCACAACTATTTTGACCTAGGATGTTGGGAAGCATTGCCGCATGGAGCTTTAAATTTTCTGCCTTGAAATCGGCCAAAGCGCCAATTCCGGGGTCCCTTGAATTATGTTTTGCACTTTAACTTTTGATCTAAACAAGATAGAGCAACAAATTAGGTATCAAATGAAAGAGCATAAAATTAATAAATAATAATAATATAATAATAATAATAATAATAATAATAATAGATAATTATTATTATTATTATTATCATCATTTTTCAGGAAACAACAGAAACTCAATCAGAATCTAGAAAACCATCTACAAGTTACAACTTCACAATGGCATTAAGCAAGGAGCTGAGGGAGCTCCGTGGGCACACAGTTGATATCTCGGAACCTCCACGTAAGTAGTATAGCCGCAAAAGGGGAGAGTGCAAGAATGTTGCAGGTTATTATGTAATGTTGCAAAGGGGGGTGGGGATTGTTGCAAAGGGGGAGGGGGTTGTTGCAAAGGGGGGTGGGGGGAAAACTTGGAGGCGGCGTTATCCCCCAAGAGAAAGGAGAGAAAGGAGGAGAGGTGTTCACCTGGCAGGAGCCAAGTGCACATTAAGACTTCAGCCGAGTTGGCGTTGTTTTATAGGCTCCTAATCAGCCAGTTGGCGTAAATGGCTTGAGTTGCCAGATACCGCGATACCATTGTATACATTATTATAGACTCCTAATCAGCCAGTTGGCTGTAAATGGTTGTCAGATACCTCTTTTTAGCAGTATTATTGTATACATTATTATTATATACGCCTAATCAGCCAGTTGGCTGTAAATGAGTTGCCAGATAGCGCCATGTATTCATTTAATCGAAGACAGAGTTGCCAGATACCATTGTATACACTATTATAGACTCCTAATCAGCCAGTTGGCTTAGAAGGCTTAAATATTGCCAGATACCGCAATACCACTGTGTACATTATTATATTTCGAATACCGGTAGTAGAAGGCATAACAATTAAGTAAAACAACATTGCATCATTCTGTTTATTATAAATATATAGAAAATAAATATACATTTGAGGAATATGCATATAACAGTACAGGAAATATATACACACACAATTATGGTGATATATAAAATAAAATATACATTTCAAATAAATATACACTTCAATAGAAATATGTACATAACAGTACAGGAGAAATACACACACACACACAATTATGGAGATATATTTATAAAATAAATATACTTTTCAAATAAATATACATTTCAATAGAAATATGCGTATAATCAGTACAGGAGAAATGTCAAGCAAAATATAAATACAATTCACTTTTTTTTCAAAATACTAAACTCGGTCTTAATCGAGTTTACAATTACATCATTATTGCTCTGCATTACGCAGTATATGCGGCTTAATAATATTTCACCGCTTAAAGTATAGGGAAACCTGTATTCGATATGAAGGGCTTTCATATCGTTCAGTACTATTTTTGTTCCCACTTTACAGCCGGTTGGTAAGTTATCTTTAAATACGTCTAGAATACAATCAAAAGCACGCACAAAGAGTTCATCGTTAGCTACATTATTAAACACAAGTTTATAAGAACGCTTTTCCAATCGAGGGTTTATTTCTACCGACTCGAGCTTTTCAATCGTGAACTCACTCAACATAGCGGCAATTGAAATAATCTTCTAAATCGTTACGACAACTGCGCGTTATATAAAGAAATAGTTCTTCAGGGTGAACGGTGTAGGTGAGCTCAACCTTGTACCGATCAATTGCTTTGTACCAAAGTTCATGGTATTTCAAAGAGTCTAAACTTTTTAAATAAACATCCAGCACTAGACCATTCTCACCAGCCCTACACTCGGTAAACCCATCGAGCAGAGCGGTGTATGCGTATTCAAGTACTGTATCAAAATAAAACATATCCGTAACACGCGCGTCTAATATAGGTTTCAGTTTACGGAATCCGACGATTTCAAACATTCTGTCGAGGATGAAACGGTTTCGCGTAGGAATAAGAGCGTTATTATCAGAAGCATTCTTCCACATCAACCGTATATCAATGCACGGCCGATCGTTATTTATACACAACGTACATACAACGGCGTATGAGGGTGCGTCACTAATCTGCTCTCTTCTTGTACCTACGTTAGCAGGTATTTTATAACGATCTTCACTCCACTTCTCAACTATCACAAAGATTCTATTCATCTCCTCGATACTTAAATAAACCCGTTTGTTTGTCGGTCTACATTCCGTTTCCAGTACATAGCTAATGGTACCGGAATTACGCCTGAACACGCGCAACGATTTCGTCACGGACACATCGTACGAGGCGTTGAGAATGCTGCTCAAAGGAAGTTCCATCGTATTCGAGGAGCGCACGTCCACTCGGCTCAAGCTCTGAGATAACTATGAGCCGTGTGAGGCACGCAGGTAGGCAGGAATGGTTCGACGGGGGGCTGACTCGATGATACGTGAATGGGCTTGTTCCGCGAGTCGAATTGTTGTACCGGTACAAGAATATCACTACCAGCCTACGCACCAGACATTTAGGATAAGAACTAGGAACATTTTATGTTTTACTAAATATCTCCACACTCCGGCGCACTATTTGAGAGGAACATATGTTCATTTTTCCTTTCTGCCCATCAAACGATACTCGTCTCTAAACTCTGTTAAAAATTCACGCAGGGCACTAGCCACAACCTCACTACGAACCTCATCATGATATACGTTAATATAGTGATAAAAATACTTAAGATTGTCCATGATCACGAGATTCACATTTCCAGTCGTAGGGTATGAGTAATCGACATGGTGTAGCATGACGTAATACCGCTTGTCACACCACCCATCAGCAAGACTCATTATCCATACCTGCTGCTTCTCTTCTGCGCGCGTTGTTTCTTTTACTTCACGGTGTATGTGAGACTTTATAAAGTTTAGCTCTGCAGTATACTTCAGCACATCGTCTGTGCAACGAAAACCTTCAACGGTCTCACCAGAACATCCGTAGAGTATTTGTACATCTTGGAACTTCGCACAATCCAATGTGTTTTTAAAAGAGGCATAGGAGGGAGGTATAGGAAGTTTTTCGGTATCCACCACATCCTGGCACTTTACTGAATACCATTTCGTAAACGTTGTACAAGCAATATTAAAGGTAGCCATTTGAATACACGTCTGATCTGAATACACGTCTGATCTCTCGGGCTTACAGCGGTCGACTGACCACGCTGGGACTCCCAGATAGTAGCATGACTCACGGTCTTACAGTGGGCGGAGCTTAGAACTTTCACCTGCACACACACGCACACACACACACACACACACACACACACACACACACGCACAAAGGAGAAAGTGAAACGCTATTTGAAACATGATTTATTTAATAAACGAGATATTCAAGTTATATATATTTATAAATACGATTTAATAAACGAGATAGTCAAGTTATATATATATATATATATATATATATATATATATATATATATATATATATATATATATATATTACAAATAGATACGATTATATACAAGACGTGTGAGTTAGAAGCATCATTGGTATCCAAAGGGTACGGTATCATAGGTACCAGGTAACTGGTAACGTTTCCTATAGGTGTTACGGCACACCATCGTACCCCTAAGTTCCTTCACGCCCCCCAGCTTCTGCGCCCGAAAATTGTGGGTGCCTACAATTAGTTGGGGAGGTTGTTCATCCAAACATACTAGATCCTTCAACGACTCAAAGTTAACAACCTCCCGATTCGCATGGTTGAGCGTAATACCCTTTGCCTTCACGATATATTTCATTTCTCCCCCACCCTGACCCGTACCCCATAAGTCTTAGGTCCTGTTGAGGCAAAAGAGTCGGCGTATGCGTTGTCCCCATACTCATCCTTGATCTCATCAGTGAGCTCGCCGAGGAACTCCCCAATAGTGGGCATGTATTCACCCTCCCTCTCTGTGAATATCACGCTATCCGTATCGGCATACAATACTCTCCGCCCAAGAGAATGCAATAGACCCCAAAGTTTTATACGGGCGTAGGCTGTTGTGAAGCTGGCCACAGGTATGTTTGTAACCCTTGAGGTATCTGTGGCAAATTCAGTGTTGTTGTACTTTATTACGTAAGTATTACCTACATTTACGATCTCCATGACCTCTTTATCGGGGGCATTGGCATAATCCCAGACATCGCTATAACTTTGTGCGAAATGAATGCTCCCTCTGCCGGTATTCTGCGCAAATTTTCCCCATAGACTGTTTAGACACAACTTTGCACTAAAGCGCTTGCCAGGATTCTTTACAATTTGGACACGATCAAGTTGTATACCTTCGCGGTCGCGGTAACGTTGAATATAGGCAGACTTTTCATCTTCAGTATCAACTCCTCGCGGATACCCTGATGCCTCAACCTTATCCTTCAAAAAGGTGTTTATATATGGTGTGAAAAGGTTGGGTAGCTTCTGAAACCTCCACACCTCATGTATCTTCAGTATTCTATAACCATGGCGCACGGCTAGGGCCAACTCAGGACTTGTATATACGCCTCTGATCTTACGCTGGTGGGGTATATGGTTACATTCGCCGTTAGCCTCTTTCGCGCACTTCACGCACAGGGGAAACATGAGCTTGTCGTCGATAACGACAGGTAAGATCGGCATCCATAAATTGCGTGGGGGGAGTACGTCTACGAAAGAGATCCCAAAGTAACGATCATTCAAATTTTTTGAAAATTCATTGATGGATGGTAGGCTAGGTCCCACCAGTTTCTCAGGAGCGCCCACGGGGTACGGATGGCTCTTCATCACGTATGGGTATAAAGAACAGAAATCGTAGTAATGGAGCTTCACGCCCTCCGTAGGTGGGAAGTATAGTCTGAAAGGATTTGTACGTCCTCCAAACAAGCTATCACCACATTTGAGAGGATCCAGCACCATTGAACGCTTGATCGCTTTTATTTCCTCACGGTACACCTCGTCTGTCTCCATCCGTGCATCATATTCATGCTCCCACAAGACTTTGTGAGTGAACTGTGATCCTATAAGTTGATCGCGGGTGCGGGTCGATGCAAGACAGTCGGCAGGAGACCTACCGTGGATATCTCGGGTGACTCCGCACTCAGGTCGGGGGCATCCATGCCACCAGCAACCGTTAAAGGAGTACACAGTCTTCACACCAGTGACACGGTTTTCACTTAACCCATCAACCCAAAAAACACGTCCATTAATCTTAATGGGTACTTCACCCGTGTTGCGGGCGTGCTTTATGTATACACCTGTCTGTTGCTGTAGGTGTATGAGCCAGTAAATAGCCTTGTGCCCGTAACTGCGGGGATTGTTTCGGTGAATAATGGCTAAGGTGTCTTTCGGCATGAAGTTATTCTTGAACACCGTAAAACATAATGATGCGATGGTGGTTGCGACTTGCAGTGGATCGCATTTGAAACGGGCTATGTACATCCTTCTAAAGGCCTGGAAACATACTCTAAGCACGCGCACATCATTCACACAATAACGCTCACATTCATCAGCTATATTATAAGGGTTACTTTCATTAAAACTGTCGTAGTATCGATCAAAGTCTTCACGTTCATCCATACAGTCAAAATAATGTTTGGGGGGTGGTGGGCCTACGTAGTTTAAAGTCTCGCTGGTGAGGAAAGTGTATGGGAAGTATCCTTTGGAAACTTCAGCTGCTACTCCCATCACCTTGGGTAGCTTTGCTAATTTACAAGGTGTGAATAATAAAGTATCTTTAAATTGTACATTGCCTCTTATCTGCATCTGTATTAATTTGTTGCCTCTTTTCAATGGATCACCTGTAAATATCTCAGAGGATTCGTGTTCAAGCAACTCCTTATAAAGGAACTGCGTGTCAAACTTTGCCCCGTTATGGGCGAGAATATACACAGTCATTTTTTTGAACTTGTCGGCTAACTTGACAATATAGGACACAAATAGTTTCACAGGACTATCGCTGACATTCGTTTTAAAAACGTTTGTCCGTTTACCACATTTGGGGCACTCGTCACATTCGATATCCATACACTCATCACAGATAGTCTGGCTCACAAGTAAATGTGGAATTACCTCTTTGGTTTCAGCGTTCGTATATGTTTCTATATTGTAGTATACAGTTATACAAGGGTTATTTTTAGGCTTAGCATCTTTCATATAACATACATGCTTTACTCCATCCGCCTTATATTCCTCCTGGCATGTAGGGCAGTGAATTACGTCACACTTTTGCTTAAATTTTCCCCAATTATCCATTGTGTGAAACATACCACATTCACAGATTCTCATTTTCCTGCACGTGCCAATTGATTTATGGAAATCAAAACAGCTATTATTGAAAAATGTGCGTCTACACACATCACAGTCTCTCTTCTCAGCTTCAACTACACGGCTTTCACATTTGGTGCTTTTACACTGCTCACATACCATGTGACATTCTTTACAATGTCTCACTATATCATCCGCAAACTCGAGGCACCCCTTACACAAATCATGATGTCTCCCATATTTTCGACTTTTGTCATAACTCGCGTAAAGCCACCTTATATTACGGATGGGGAGATACGTTGTCCCTGACAATCCTAAATAAGTAGGGGCCTTGTACGATCTCTCACACAGCTTTTAAAAACATACACAGTCCTACGACGATCATCCAACCCAAACACAACTATGCGGACATTCATTTCCTGTTCTACCCTTCTCAGCTCTTCAGGACCCATATTACAGTCAAATTCAAGTTCACAGTCTACAGCTAGTTTACGGGCATGCTCCACGACTGTAGGCAACCAAATTTTTTGAGTTCGTGTATTTTGTACAATAAACATACGTGCTAAGAGTACTGCTATAAAGCCGCAACAACGATCGACGTTTATATGCCGTCTATAAATAGCTTGAGAATTGAAGTTAAGAGTATACGGTATGGCACTATGACCCGCAACACGGTATACATGGTCAACATTTACCGTGAAGTTGTCCATATTGAAGGCTATACTACTTTGGGCGGCTTGCATTATACGCCCTAATATATATTCTACATCTTCAGCCGTCAAACGTCTAAATGGCACTATCACCCAATAATCGTCTACATCACCGTCATCTGACCCGAATCCAAAGGACAGACTCGTCCTGACTTCACGCTCGTCACGATTCTGAAGAGCAAACTCTATAATATGCTCTACAACCCGGCGTAGTCCGCGCTCAATTCCACTGCTATACATGACTCTAGGGTCGACTCTGACTCTATACCGATTTCTAGTCAAGGCTGGGGTGGGGGCTGCGGATCGCACCAATTCCAGCGTTATACCATCCTCAACAGAACGGGGGGCGGAATTAGTGGATATATTAGGTGCTGCTGATGGGGGCCCTGTTGCGTAGGAGGGTTGGGGCTCTATTATTGTAGACTTAACAGAACGGGGGGCGGCGGATGAATAAGGGGATATATTAGGTGCTGCTGGGGGTGTTGTTGCGTAAGAGGTTGAGGGTTGGGGATCTATTACCGCTGCAACAGACGCGTATTTCGGTCGCTTTATACCTGACGTGGGTATCTCATACCTCCGTTTTGGACGTGTTACCGGTATCGCTGGTGAGGGTTCAGGGGAGGAGATCACAACTACACTGTCGTCGGGGTCATCCGTAATGATGGGCTGCTCTACCTCATCGTCATTCACGGTTCTGTGGGAGAAGAAATATAAGGATCAGCCTTCAAAATTTGTAATATTTTGTAAATGACTCACTTAGGAGTGTGACGTGTTAGAAATGGACTCTGTAGAAAAATTCAGATTCACGAGCCCATCCACATGTATTATATCTGGACCTACAGGATGTGGTAAAAACTGTGTTTATGCTTAAAATCATTAAAGAAAAGGGGGAGATGTTCTCGAAATTTGTGCATAAAGTTATATGGTGCTATTCGACGTATCAATCAGTGTTCAACGAGTACCAAGATGATATTTTGTTCCACAAAGGCGTATATGACGTTAATTCGTTAAAGGGAAATGAACATACAATCATTGTAATTGACGATCTCATGTTGGAGATGGATAAAACGTTTGCCGAGACATTTACAGTATCTCCCACCATCTTAACATAAGCGTGTTCTTCATCAATCAGAATCTATTTTTCAAAAATAGATACATGCGCGATGTGTCGTTAAATACGCAATATCTAGTCTTATTCGCGCAACGTAGAGATGTATCACAAATTGGGGTATTAGCCAATCAAATGTTCCCGAATCAGCGTAAGGAGTTTTTGGAAGTTTATAAAGAAGCTACAAGCACGCGTTACGGATATTTGCTTTGCGACCTTCATCCGCGAAACACGTTTAGAGTGCTTCTGCGAACGAATATATTTCCAAACGAGCCTGAAACGGTGTATATTCCAGAATGACAAAGAGACTAAAGAAATACCGTGAATTAATAAAAATCTATCATCGACTGCCTCGGGCAATGCAGCAGATGTTTATTAAAAATATCGATGCCGACTTTTTAAAATGCATCTGTGAAATCTGTCTTAACGTTATAAATTGCAATGTATCAATGAAAACCCATCAGAAGGCTCGCCTACGCCGCTACAAGAACATAATACGTGCACTCGCTCGTAAAAGCCAAACTGTAGCGAAGAAAAAACGAATTATTGTACAAACAGGAGGGTCATTTCTCCCCATCTTATTTTCAGTTTTGGGTCCTTTACTGACTAGATTAATATAATGAAGAAAGTGGTAGTGATTCCCCACGAGGTGTACGCCTCACTGCAAAGGAATCCAGACACGATCTAGATCCCGTAAAAGCAGACTTAAAAGAATGGAAAGCGAATTGTTAGCCCTATTAAACAGTGAAAAAACACCTGATGAGAAAAGAATCTTATACCAAGAAGCTCTGCAGAAATTTCTTCACGAGTACGAAAATTATAAGAGCCCTACAGAGATTCCTGTGGTTATTAGGCACAGCACGGGGGACGATGGCGACATAGGATCTGTACCCGACGACACAGCTGACCAACCAAAAAGATTAGCCACACAACATATCGAACATGTATTAAAAAATACCCTCCCACTTACATTGAGGAGTAAAGGCTTAAGTCTTTATAATCTATTGAATGAGGATCCCGCCATACAATGGACCGATACAGGGGAGATCATTGTGGAAGGATCAAAGGTACAGGGATCGAATATCGTAGACATTGTCCATGATCTGGTGAGAAAGTGGGATAGGCCATCACCATCAGGATGGAAGCATATTAAAGCAAGACTACAACAAATAAATGTCCCTAAAACGTTGATAGGAAATCTGAACAGTTTAAAAGACTTGGAACATGCAACGCCTGTGACACAATTGAAGGCGCTGTCACCCCCGGCGGTAACACCTTTGAAGAGGAGCAAGAAGAGGTTAAACCAACCCTACCCACGTGCCTCTAAAATACGCAAATGGCTAACGTATTAACTAAACGCTATTATGACATTTCTACCCATCCTCTTACGGCGGCGTAGATAGACTGTACAGAAGTGTTTACGGAGTAGGAAAAAAAGATGTTGAAAGATTTTTGAGGGAGCAGGACGCTTATACGCTTCATAAGCCTGTGAGAAAAAGGTTTAAAACAGCCAAGACAACGGCTTCCTCGATTGATTCTATTTGGCAAGCAGATTTAACAGACATGCAAAGATATTCTGTGTATAACGATGGTTACCGCTACATTCTATTCATAATAGACGTGTTCTCTAGATATCTGTGGCTAGTTCCTCTGAAAAATAAATCACCTGAAACAGTTGCTAAAGCCACCAAAACGCTAATGTTAAAAGAAAACAGGGTTCCTGGCTATTTTTGTACGGATATGGGGAAGGAGTTTATAGGCCGTGCTTTTCAGAATATGTTGACAGAGTTTAATATCAGCTATTACACAACCAATTCTATACATAAGGCTTCTTTAGCTGAAAGAGTTCAGCGCACCATAAAGGAACGCATGCACCGTTATTTTACACATAAAAACACATACAGATTTCTAGACATTCTGGAATCATTGGCATCATCCTACAACCGCTCACACCATCGCACGATTGGGGCAACAACCTAACGAAGTTTTAGAAAGAGGTACGCTCCCGAGAAGAGATGGATCACCACCACCACCACCACACACACTCTGCGCGCTTCAAAATCAATGATTATGTAAGGCTGTCGCGTTCGGGGAATAAATTCGCAAAGGGTTTTGAGCAAGGATGGACACGCGAGATTTTTAAAGTTAGGGCTGTGAGACCTAAAGGTGAGATAATGATGTATTACATTGAAGATTTGAATGGGGAAGAAATCTCAGGAGGCTTTTACCGCGAGGAATTGCAGAAAGTTGCGTTTAATTTAGAAAAAAATGTGTTTAAAATTGAGAAAATTTTAGGAAGCAAAGGTTCAGGAAGGAGAAAAATGTACCTGGTGAAATGGCTAGGGTACCCAGAAAGCTTCAACACCTATATAAAAGCTGATGCATAATGAAGCTTAAATAGTATGCAACATGGCTCCTAACCATTTCTACGTCACACTCCCGTCCTCCTCGTCCCTGTCTGTACACCCTAACAACACGCTAGCCAACTTTGTAACAGAACTCCATGGGCACATTGAATTGGGTCGTGATTCGTATGAGGTGGGGATATGCGAAATTCAGCTGGACACCGTCTTTTTAAATATTGAACATAAAGAAACCGTTTTTACGATTCTTAGAGACATTGACGAGTGTGAAAAAGCTGGGGTAGCTATGGATGAAACTATGCGCATCGCTCGGACTAAGATTGCACGGTATTACAGTACAGAAGTAAGACTAGGGCCGGGTCAATATGGTTCGGCCGAGGATGTTGTGAGAGGCTTAAACGTAAGTTTAAGAAACTCAAACCTTACGAATGATTTAGTATATGAAATCGTAAACAACCCTGCACATACACTAATCCTAAAATCAAAGACTAACAGACGTCTTAAAGAACATAGAAAGTTCAAAATTCTAACCAACCGATATAGCGCAGCCTTCCAAAGAGACACATTTCACGAGACACAGTATAACTTGTCCAGATTAATGTATCAATTGAAGATGGAGAAATTGGCTGAAAGGTCCCCAGACATGTGCTATATTTACAGTAATATAGTGGAGCACCATTTGTTGGGGATACCCAGGCACGCCTGCTGCGCATTGCTCACATCCCCAACCATAGAGGAAGGAGTTTGAGTATTACATATGACAGACCCCATTATGTGAATGTCGCAACTAATTTAATAACCAATATCACAATATATATAAGAACGATTGAGGGCGAAAACTTCCCATTCGGTAACGGGAGCTTAACAGTGAAGCTACACTTTCGACGCACTGAGTTATAATGGATAGAAAGCCTTTCACCGTCTATCGAGGGATGCGATACCAGCGCGGTAGTGGACTTGGATCCATTTTTTCATCCATACTACGTACGGCTGTTCCTTTGCTGAAGAGGGGTGCCAGATACTTGGAAGGAAAGCGCTACAATCAGGCCTTAACACTGCAGAAGACATATTGGCCGGGGCTAAACCTAAAGAAGCTCTAAAAAACATTTAAAGCGTACACGGAACGAAATCATCAAAGATGCAAAGAGAAAAATGCGTGGTGGCGGGAGAAGAAGAGGGCTCCCCGGAAGAAGAAGGGGTCACGTGGTATTAACGTAAAAGGCTATCAAAAAGAAATGCTGTAAGCGAATGAAACCTATGGTTGACCACTTTTTTGACTGATATAAGCTAAGGATATTGATCTCATGAATCATAGTTTGTTTACCACTTGTCGAGAGAGGAGTCACTATTTCGCCATGGCACGCTTCATCCACCCATGTAGTTCACAATGCTGTAAATCGGAGCTGTCCTTTTTTGAGCTCCCGCCAACCCAAGTTTCTATTGAGCACAGTGACTTTATTACAATTAACCCTTTAAACACAATTAGTTCCCCGAGTGCACCTATAGAATTCGTGATACCCAGCTCAGGTCCTTACTTTTTTGATCCAAGCTGTGTGCACATGTACGCTAAGCTACGTATAGCCCATTCTGATGGAACGGTCTGCGATGACAAATATGCTGTATACCCTGAAACAAACTTTCTGCACGCCATATTCAACCAGTGTGACGTATATTTAAATCAGACCAACATATCGGCAGGCACGGGGTACTATCATCTACGAGCCTATTTGGAAAATGTCCTCAACTTTTCCAAAGAAGCGAAGGCTACCTTTTAAGTGCGGAGGGATATTATCAAACTAAAGATGAAAATAGTATAAAGGACAAATTTAAAAATTCTAAAAAGAAAATATACGAGTGTTTTGGACGGTTGCACACAGATTCACTTTCCAGGAGAAGTTGTGAACGGGGTGGATATGAAATAAAGCTCACCCGCACGAGTCCTGAGATCTGCTTAAATCTGGATGCGAATCAAGAAGAGGGTGCAAAGTCCGTTGTGGTTCACATTATGGACACATACCTCCGCGTACGGCGAGTGAAATTAAGTTCACCAAACAACTAGAAATTGAGAAAAATTTACTAAACGCTACAGTGAAATATCCTATTAACAGAGTGCAGATCAAACTATATACGGTTCCTGCAGGGTTGGCATCGAAGCAGATAGAAAACATTGCCCTGGGAAATCTTCCTAAAAGGATATTAATCGGCATGCAGGACCACGCTTCGGTGAATGGAAAATATAAAAAGAGTGCCTTTAAATTCGAGAATTTCGGACTTAAAAATATAACTCTATACGTTAATGGCACTTTTGGGGGGCTTTGGGTGGAACAATGGGTACGGACTATTCATCAGACGCTGTGTTACCTCTTTGTGCCAGAGCCTATAGTAATCTGACCCATATTGCAGGTGATTGTGATGAGCTTGGTAATGGGGTAACGCAGGAAGAATTCATTGATCAATTTAACCTTTACCCGTTTGACATTACACCTGACTTATCTGCTAGCGTAAATACCCATTTAACCCCACAGCAGAGCGGTAACATCTCAGTGCGGCTGGAATTCGCCAAGCCTATAGACGCTCCTATTAGTGTACTAGTATATCTCGAATCGCAAGCCCTAATAGAAGTAGATAGATTTAGAAGCGTTATCACTGACTTTTAAAATGGATGCTAATACACTTCAGAAAGTAATGGAGCGAGTCACACGTTCCAAATTTATCGGCGTGTTTGCGAAGAATGAAACATTGAGTTTGCCAAGTACGCGAGAATGCGGTAGTCTTATTGTGAACACAGACATCATCGGTAATGAAGGGATTCACTGGATCGCTGTCTATTTTAAAAATAGACAGCGCCTGTACTATTTTGATTCACTCGGTACTCAACCCTGGAGTGACCCTATTATTGTAAAATTTCTCGCTCAGTTACATATTCCCGAAGTTGTGTGGACCCCATTTCGCATGCAAGGATATTTTACTAATGTTTGCGGAATGTACTGTCTCATTTCTCATGCATATGTCAAATGATAAAGAATTTATAATTTTTTAAATTTATTTGACCCGTGTCACACTCGCCGAAACGATGAAATGGTATGCAGACAGATAAAAAACCGTTTTCCAATTGTACGTACTCGTTGTATATTATAATGTTTTTGTTCGTATATTTGTAACGTATATTCGTTTATTGTACTGATTTCTTTCATTTAATAAATTTATGAAAATAATTGTGTCTTCTTATCCCAAAAAGATCGAAAAACACTTACATTATTTCGGTGTGACATTGTTGACTGATCAGTATACCCTCCCATATTCCGAGATTCTTCAAAAGATTGTATAACTCGTGTCAAATCCTCATCGGACCTTAAAGGAATAATGCTTTTAAAACATATACAGAGTATACAGACAGACAGATCCCCATTATGTGAAGATATCTTTGGTTCGAGGAGTGAACGCCATAAAAATTTCGATTTTAGCATAATGGGGAAATAACACTGATTGACATTTTTGGCGAGTATCTATTTGACGAGATACTACAACTCTCCATATATATATAAAATTCTAATTATAGACACTTACATTTCTATGGTAGTCCCTTGCGTCGGGTTGTAAGGAGCGTCACTGCAAATATCTTCTACGGTTTGCGTTGAAAATAATTCGCCACAATCAATCGCATTGAAAAGACTAATTGTGGTTAATGCTGCAGTATCACGTTCTTCATACAAGTCTGGGGAGACGTACAGGTCCATGGTGGAGGATGTGTGACACTGCTGACTGATCAGTATATCATCCATATTCCGAGGTTCTTCAAAAGATTGTATAACACGTGTCAAATCCTCATCGGACCTTAAAGGAATAATGCTTTTAAAACATATACAGAGTATACAGACAGATCCCCATTATGTGAAGATATCTTTGGTTCGATTACCAATTTCGATTTTAGCATGATGGGGAAATAACATGATTGACATTTTTGACTAGTATCTATTTGACGAAATACTACAACTCTCCATATATATATAAAATCGAATTATGGACACTTACATTTCTATGGTAGTCCCTTCGTCGGATTGTAAGGAGCGTCACTGCAAATATCTTCTACGGTTTGCGTTGAAAATAATTCGTCACAATCAATCGCATTGAAAAGACTAACTGCGGTTAATGCTGCAGTATCACTTCTTCATACAATCTGGGGAGACGTACAGGTCCATGGTTGAGGAATGATTATTCACTGATGCGAAAATAGCTACTGTTACTCCCAACTGAAAATATCCCCTTTTATATGCACATTCTCCAAGCTCCGCCCAAAAGATCAGATGTTCGTCGTGATTGGCTGCCGATGTAGCTGGGTGGAGCTATGACGTGTACCATTCCGCTATAACGGGTACGGACGAGTAATTGCATCTTTATATTTTCACTAATAGATTTAATGCTCTTATTCTCCTTTGAAAATTATTTGGTGATTCGTATAGAACTTTTGATATTGATTCCAAATATGGTTTCAGATGTTTTCTATCACCCATAGTTTTCGAGAAAATAATATTTCCATTTACTCAGTTTCCCGCATCATTAGTCACTAATGTAATCGAGAGGGTATAAAGAAATATATCATAATTATATTTTTAAAATAACATTCGGTTTCAACGTTAAACTGTAGGTCTAAGGTCCGCCCGAATTGTTCATTCTGACGAAGGTCAAGCTTTCCACTCCACCTTAGACCTACAGTTTAACTCCGAACCATCAACAGCCCAGCGTCTTAACCACTAGGACACGTAGGGTACCCATTTATCTGCCAACCACTTTCTTTGTTCCACTCCACCTTAGAACAGTTTAACTCCGAACCATCAACAGCCCAGCGTCTTAACCACTAGGACACGTAGGGTACCCATTTATCTGCCAACCACGTTCTTTGTACCACTCCACCTTAGACCTACAGTTTAACGTGGAACCATCAACAGCCCAGCGTCTTAACCACTAGGACACGTAGGGTACCCATTTATCTGCCAACCACTTTCTTTTATTATGTGTAATGACCACCTTAGACCTACAGTTTAACTCCGAACCATCAACACCCCAGCGTCTTAACCACTAGGATACGTAGGGTACCCATTTATCTGCCAACCACTTTCTTTTAATATGTGTAATGACCACCTTAGACCTACAGTTTAACTCCGAACCATCAACACCCCAGCGTCTTAACCACTAGGATACGTAGGGTACCCATTTATCTGCCAACCACTTTCTTTTATTATGTGGAATGACCACCTTAGACCTACAGTTTAACTCCGAACCATCAACAGCCCAACGTCTTAACCACTAGGACACGTAGGGTACCCATTTATCTGCCAACCACTTTCTTTTATTATGTAATGACCACCTTAGACCTACAGTTTAACGTGGAACCATCAACAGCCCCAGCGTCTTAACCACTAGGACACGTAGGATACCCGTTTATCTGCCAACCACTTTTTTATTATGTGGAATGATGAACAGCTGGGCTTTGCTGATCTCTTACATATAAAACCCATTCACTAAGAACATAGGCTTTCCTTTCTCACTAGAAACAAACTCTGCCATAAGTAGAATTTAATTGGATTCATCTACACTAATATATATATATATATATATATATATATATATATATATATATATATATCATATATTTCTATATGACACCATACAAATTACGCGTAAATATTTTCATTGTAGAAGTAATAACAATGACAATATTAATATCTGAAGTCAGTGGTGATTTCTGCTCGAATAGCTTGTAGAAGGATAATCCCTCGACCCGAAAAAGGTCTCTAGGGACACGATTCGAACTGATTTAGCTTCTGCCTTTCATCGTGTGTGTGTGCGGAGTTGTGTCGTTTATTTATATATATATATATATATATATATATATATATATATATATATATATATATATATATATATATTGGGGGAAGATCTCTCACCCGTTCTTCGACCCGACCCCGTTTCATTGTAGAAATAATAATAATAATAATAATAATAATAATAATGATAATAAGAATTGATGTGCAAGGTGTTTGCAGTTAAGATGTAGTTTGTGTGTAAAAAGTTATTTATTAATAAGTAGAATTTAATTGGCTTCATCTACACTATATATATATATATATATAATATATATATATATATATATATATATCATAAGCTGTTTAAAAGACTGTATAATTATAGTAAACGAAATAACATAGTTTACAGTAAAATGAAGTTTCTATTATTAAGTTTTCGAAGGTAAACTATGTTATTTGTTTCTTTAAGTTCAATGAAGTTAATGTTAAATTTGCTTCTAAACTAAAATTAAATGTTATAAAATAAATAATATATATATATATATACATATATATTTACCTAACATAAGAAAAGAATGTGTATATATATATATAGCATAATAATATATATCTAGCAACCCGATAATTGCAAAAAAAAAACTGGAAAGGTATGCAATTAATAAAGGTGTATTTAAACAGAATTTAATTGGAATAACTATCGTCATATTGTGTTGCACAATGGATGATTAATGGGACACATGGCGCTATCTGGAACACATTGCGCTATCTGGCAACTCAGCCAGAATAGAGGCTTATAAAAGATCGAGAAGCTGGTGAAGACTCATTCCCAGCTCGGCTCCAGCCGAGCAAAGACCACTGGTCCTTCTCTTTCTGGCCCTTTGGTAAACCCCTTAGTGGCCTCTTAGGTTAGGAAAACGAAAATAATATGCCTTAAAGGCAACTACTCTCTCTCTCTCCTTCAGGCGTCTCTCTCTCTCTCCTACAGGCGTCTCTCTCCCTCCTTCAGCTCTCTCTCTCCTACAGGCGTCTCTCTTCCTCCTTCAGCTCTCTCTCTCTCTCCTACAGGCGTCTCTCTCCCTCCTTCAGCTCTCTCTCTCTCTCCTGCATGTGTAACTACTGCATGTGTACCTCCTGCATGTGTGCGTATGTGTGTGTACCTCCTGCATGTGTACCTCCTGCATGTGTACCTCTCCTCTCTCCTTCAGGCGTCTCTCCCTCCTACAGGCGTCTCTCTCTTCTTCAGGTCTCTCTCTCCTTCAGCTGTCTCTCTCTCTCCTTCAGGCGTCTCTCTCACCTTGGCTCAGCCAACTGGCTGATTCAGCCAACTGGCTGATTCTGGCTGATTAGGAGCCTATAAAACAACGCCAACTCGGCTGAAGTCTTAGTGTGCACTTGGCTCCTGCCAGGTGAACACCTCCTCCTCCTTTCTCTCCTCCTCCTTCTTTCTCTTGGGGGATAACGCCGCCTCCAAGTTTCATGACCCCCCTTGTTGCACCTGCAGCATCCCCCCTTTGGGGGAATTTTTTTCTTTTTTCTTTCTTTTTTTTTTATTTTTTTTATTTTTTTTTTTGCAACCCCCCACACCCCACCCCATTTGCAACAACCCCACCCCCCTTTGCAACATTACATAATAACCTGCAACATTCTTGCACTCTCCCCTTTTGCGGCTATACTACTCACGTACTGTCCACAGGCAGGTGTCAACTGGGCCATCTACCAGATCTCTCACTGAAACTTTCCTGGTTGGATACCCTTCAGCTTTTATCAGTGGTTCCCAGCTTCCCACCAACAGACAGGCGTTCCAGTATTTCCTTAATCTTCAGAATTTACCGGAAAATGCAGGGAGGCCCATGGTTCAAGACCTTGCATATGAAACAGTTGAATCTATCATCCCATTCTGGCAGATGGCTAGGATCAAGACAATGACCAAGTACAACGCAATGAAGCTCTTCATGAAACTACATGAGAAACATCGTGCTCTGGTGAAAAGCAAAGGAAGAGCAAGTAACCCTGAAGGAAAAGAGGAGCATTTGTGCTGGAATTAGACAGCCTGTTCGATATAGGAGCTCCAGATGCAATCCAGGAAATACAGAACAACAGACTGTTATCCAGAGAGAAGAAAGATGAGGATATCAGGTTCTACGAAGACCAAAAGACTGAGAGGAAAGGTCATATGTCTGGTCATGACAAGATTTTTGAGACAAGATCCCTGCAGCAAGCAGCGAGGAATGAAAGACTGCAGCATAGACAAGAACAAGGTAAAACTAATTACTTTGAACGTTACAAAAAGTTTTAAGTTTGACTCCATTGAGATATTTAGCATGTACTTAACAATTACTGTCTTAACATGTTGTACTATTTTACAGCTGCAGCAGAACAAGAGGCAGTTGTTCATGTGGATGACATTACCTGGGGTGACTCAACTGACAACGACGCTAACACAGAGGACATGGATTACCATCAGCCTCGTCCTGGATGTTCTCACCATCAAGACACTGTGACTAGTGTGACTTTGACGTTTCCAAGGAAGGTCATGGAATGTGATGTCATCTGCAATACAGCTGATCGTCTTGGTTTATCAGACAATCAAGTTACTGCCATGGTTTCTGCCACCTTGAAAGCTGGAGGGGCTGATCTGGATAACTTCGTCATCTCAACCTCAACAACACGTCGCAACAGAATGCTGTCCAGGTATAATATCAGCCAGAGTCACATGTCCAAGTTTTGTGAAAACCCCCCACAGTACGCTGCCTTACACTGGGATGGAAAGTTGCTCAAAGATGTCTTGGGCAGTGAACCTGGAAGTACCTCAGAGACTTTAGCTGTGCTAGTGTCTGGTCCACCTTCATACACTGAAGGAAAGTTATTGGGAGTACCTGTCATCGACAATTCTTCTGGCACAGCTCAGGCTGAGGCTTCAATGGATTTACTGGATACATGGGAACTTACGGATAATGTTACTGCCCTTGTTTTTGACACTACATCCAGTAACAGTGGAGTTCACAGAGGAGCTGCCAAACTGCTAGAGAAAATGCTGAACAAAAAGGTGTTTTATCTGGCCTGTCGACATCACATCCTGGAAATCCTAGTAGGAGCAGTTTGGGAGAAGCTGTTTGGGAAGGTGAAGGGGCCAGATAATCCCTGGTTTGAGCATCTGAAGGCTGTTTGGACGGACTTGTCCAAGGAAAACCCAAAGATGCTGGCTATCAACAGCAAATGGCTGAAGGAAAAGAAGAAGAACAATGAAGAAATACTCCAAGACATTCTAACAGCAGAAAGGCTTCCAAGAGCCGACTACAGGGAAATGGCTGAACTGACAGTCATTGTTCTTGGAGGAACGCCTCCTCGAGGTATTCACTGGAGTCGACCAGGCGCCATTCATCAGGCCAGATGGATGGCCAGAAACCTGTACTCCATGAAAATGCTGATGTTTGCAGATCAACTTGAGTACGACGAAGACACTGTATCAAAGCTGAAAAGACTCAACACCTTCCTTGCGCTGTTCTACACTCCTGTATGGATGATGTCAATGTCTGCTGCAGATGCTCCCGTGAATGATCTAAGTCTAATCCAGGACATGTTGAAGTACAAGAAAACTGACCCAGAGCTTGCTGATGCAGTACTTAATAAGATGGAAAACCACAAATGGTACCTGACGCAGGAAGTCGTGCCATTTGCCCTGTTCAGCAGTAGATTGAGTGACACATTGAAGCACGACATTGCTGCCCAGTTACATGCCACTGAGAAGCCAGACAGCTTCAGAACAGGAAAGCCTCTATTCCAGAGAGTCACAGCTAAGACCACCCTGGTTGATCTCATTGGCCCAGAATCACATTTCCTGCTGGACACACTGAACATTGGATCCGAGTGGCTTCTGGAACCTGTCACGTCTTGGCCACAGAATGAGGACTACAGAAAAGCGTTGGACTATGTTAAGAATCTGAAAGCGGTGAATGACATTGCTGAACGTGGTGTCAAGATGATGAGCGACTTTGCAAATGTCATAACAACAGATGCCAAGCAAAGGGACTATCTCCTTCAAGCTGTGGAGTTCAACAGACGCCGCTTTGACAGCTTCAAGAAACAAACTCTCAACAACTGACTGTGTAAATGTCATTATGAAATTAATCATCATGTAATGCTTTCACTTCTTGATCGATTAGACTTGTGACAAAATGTTAATCTCAAATTTGTGTCATGAATAAGGCGCCTTGTCTGCCTTGAGTGTGAGAAAACGAATTTTGTGATATTTCTGAAATCTTTGTATGTACCAATGTGCCATTTCTTGTTCCAAGACTATCATAATTGTATAAGTTAGAAAGAGGATTAAAAACACTTTAATTTGGTGCCTATTTTGTTGCTCTATCTTGTTTAGATAAAAGGTTATAGTGCAAAACATGATTCAAGGGACCCCGGAACTGGTGCTTTTGGCCGATTTCAAGGCAGAAAACTTAAAGCTCCATGCGGCAATGCTTCCCAACAACCTAGGTCAAAATGGTTGTGATTTCCGGCCTTTTCAGGTCAAAAAGCATGGGAAAAAGTACAGAAACCTATGAAAATAAGAAAAAGTTGATTTTTGAACAGGGCTACCTAGCATACATATTAAAGGAGAACCAGAGAAGATTTTAGTAACACGCTCTCATCTCTCTCACTTTCCTCCTAGGTTGTGTTTCGGAGGACTTAGCTGCACATTTTGCAAAGTCACATTGAACAATAATTGCTAAAAAATAAAGTTGACAATACAAAAGGAGAAAAAATTGCTAAATTCATGTAACTGAATAGTCAAATTATAATTTTACGATCACCTTTGGAACCACTTGTCGATTCAGGGTAGGCCTAGGTAGTCTAACTGGTGCATTGTTGTGAGTTGTATAAGGCTAGAGTAGCAGGCTAATAAATTAAGTACGCTCAGGCCAAGATGGTATTGCCGTCACGGCAATCAATTGGCATCCGGCTAGTTCTTCGCCAACAATTCATCCCCAACAATTCATAGCCAACAATTCATAGCCGTATACAAATCAAGCCCAACAATTCATAGCCAGGAAAATTAATAGCGGCTTTAACTTAACCTTAAAAAGTTACTTAAATTACAGAAAGAGAGAAATAAATACAGGGCTATTGAAAGTGATTCATCCGATTTCAACTGAGAATACTTCCGTACCTATCAACCGTGCATCAACTGGGCATACACCACATGAAAGAGGAAATCTCCGAGTTTTACAAGATCACCGCGAGAGGGCTCCAAAGTCACGCCGTGGTCTAGCTTAGCAACAAACAGTCAGTGTGAAATTGGCGTCCGCACAGCAGAAGGCGTTTTGTGTGTTGCAGTTTTCGAGCTGTAAATCGGTAGTCACAGTGCAGCGTACTGTGTCCGTGCCACCGTTGCCCATATCTTTGGATGAGCTCCGAACTCGCATTGTTACTGCCGTAGAGTCAGTGACAACGGACATGCTGGAGCGAGTATGGGAGGAATTCGACTATCGTGTCGACGTTGCTCGTGTAACTAGGGGAAGTCACATAGAGCATTTTTGAGGTGAAAGACAAAATTTGGACAGTTTTTCTTTTGGTTGATGTATGACAAATCACTCTGTATTTGTAATATTAAAAAATATTCTCATTTGAAATCAGGTGAATCATTTTGAATAGCCCTGTATAAAGATAAATTGAAAAATACTGACTATGAATTGTTGGCTGACATATAAAATTAAGAAGACGAATTTTATGTAACGTTATTGACGACCTTGAAACATAAATACAAAATGTTTGTATTTGTAAATTGTAACTTGTAAATTGTAAATCGGGACTACCTACGAAAAACACATTTTCCGTTTTAAGCGGAAAAACAAAATAAAACGGAAAATGCACGGTTAGGTCAACTGAATGCCCGGTTAGGTCAACTGAATGCCCGGTTAGGTCAACTGAACGCCCGGTTAGGTCAACTGAACGCCCTTGATGATTGGTTAGGTTAAGTTGTGATATTTTCGTTAGTTTAAATGAAAATGACGAGAGCAAAAATACATAATAAACTATATATATATAAAATTGTTGGGGATGAATTGTTGGGGATGAATTGTTGGGGATGAATTGTATACGGCTATGAATTGTTGGCTATGAATTGTTGGGGATGAACTGTTGGCGAAGAATGTTCCGTAATCCCAATCAATTGTGTTTTGTCAGCGCGCGAAGGAAGTTTGTTAATTCTCTTATTTTAAGTGAGTTGCTATGGCACGTTTAATTGGGGAAGACAAAATTGCTCTTAAACTTCTTCACAAGGAAAGAGGTTTTGTGCCAAAAGAATAATAAAACGGCATCCTAAGCGACATTGGTCTGTACGTAGTGCGTCACGTTTGTTGGAAAAAATTGTGAAACGAGAATTCATACCGTACACGAAAGCTGAGAAGTGGACGACTTCTTAATTTAGAATAACTTCTTAACTGAGACACGTTAAGATTTCTTTCATTACAGTTGTAAAACAACCATAATTTCTTTCTAACTTTACTCTAAAACCTTAGTAAAATAAAAATAAGTAGCGGTACGTAAGTAAGTTAGTATAGCTTACAAATAAAGCAAAACTTATGCAGCACAGAGGATACGTGAATACTATTTTTCAGCCCAAGAAAATCCATCAAAACGAATGTTCTATTCCTTTTTATGTGCCGAAAAAAAAAAGAGGCTTTTATTAATGTAAAATTAAAGCCCCCAGAATTGGGGCAGTATTTTGAGATCAAATGATAACTGGGAATTGACTACCTCTGGCGACGGTAAATCAATGAATTGCTCAAATATTAAAAGGGTTGGACTTATTTCGATAAATCAAAGAAGCACTAAATTTGTCAATGTTAAATAATTTGATTTGAAATTACTAATTTGTTTGGTATCCATCAAAAGAGTTCCGATAAATTTTACTAAGAATTACATTCTTGAGGTATGAATTGCTGAAAATAAACAAAACTGCTAAATTATGATAAAATTAAATTCTAACCTAATGTTTAAGAACAATGAACTTTTTCAATACATTACAAGTTAATATAAAATTTATATAGGAATATATAAAAAGGTTAGTTGACTTGCAGTTATAATCTTACAGCTATAATAAAAAATTAAAGTTCCTGAGAGAAATAACAGCTTTTGACTGGACCAGAATAACCGAAAGTAACCATAACATTGGGACAAAATTTCAAGCATTCTCAAACACAGTCATGGATATATTTAACAAACTTTCTCCTTAAATCAAAAGTAATATCTAAAACTAAATATTATGTTGACCCAAAAGTCATCGGAATTTTTAAAATGTTTTAATTACAATCGTCATATTCTATGGACCTTATCCATCTTTCCGCAAGCAGTTCAATCCCTCTTTGATATTAGGGCTGGTCCTTGGACGCGAAGGCACTTTATTTCGATAAAAAAACGTAAAAAAAAAACGATAAAAAAACACGATAAGAAAACGAAGAAATTCCGAAAACTTTTCGGCCACCCTGGCCAATGGATCACCCCAATACTCACTGTGAGTATTAAACGCAAGCATACTCTCTTTAAACTATGAAAAACTGATATTATTACCAAACAGACATACAAAAATTACTGTAACAGACTACATGCAGTCATTAAAAAAGCAAAAGCGGATCATTGCTGTTTAAAAATTGTTGAACAAAAATCTAATCCAAAAAAGTTATGAAACACTCTGAAAGAGTTAATTAACACAAAGAAAGTTAAAACAAATCCCTTATCCTCCCTCACACAAGGCGGAAATTCTTACAGTGACTACGAAGACAGCCAATTTATTAAATAACTTCTTTGCAAATATCGGCTTCACTACTGCAGCCTCGATCCCAATTACGGACATTCACTACCGACGATACATACCACAACCAAATACAAACTCATTTTTCTCTGCTCCAATCCTACCAAACGATATCTCTCCAGCAATAAAAAGCCTAAAAAATAGGGATTCTGACATCAATACGATCCCGGTAAAAATATACAAATTAGTACCTGATGAAATTGCAATTCCACTCTGTAAATTAATGAATGAATCGGTAACACGAGGGATATTCCTTGACAGTCAAAAGGAAGCCAGAGTATGCCCTGTATTTAAGTTGGAAAACCCAAATACTCCATCCAATTATCGCCCCATTTCCGCTTTGCCAACTTTAAGTAAAGTATTTGAAAAAATCGTGTGCAATAAACTTACTAAATTCCTAATCAAATACAGTATTTTAACTAAAGCACAGTTTGGTTTTAGAGGTGGGCATACAACGGAAAATGACATAAACATACTATTAGAAAATGTGTATCAGAACTTAAACAGCAAAAAACACTGCCTTGATTTTCCTCGACTTGTCAAAAGCATTTGATACACTTTTGCATGAAATCTTATTGAATAAACTTTACATATATGGAATAAGAGGAAATATCCTCGATTGGTTTAAATCATATATGTCAAATTAAAAGACATCAGATTAAAAGACAATTTATCCGACAAGGCGATGCTAACTAGTGGAGTCCCAAAAGGATTTATTTTTGGAGCATTACTATTTCTAATTCACGTCAACGATTTTCATCTTTGTACCACATTAAATTGCGTACAATACGCAGATGATACCACATTTACTTCTTCCCATCATAATGCAGACTTTCTGATTAATGAAACGAACAGGCAATTAGAAAATGTGTATAAATGGATGTGTGCTAATAAATTTTTTACTGGACCTGACAAAGTCATCTTATATGATAATTACCACATAACACATTAATACAAACTGTGAAATAAAAATTGGGAATACTACTCTTGCAAGAGTGAATGAAGTTAAATTACTTAGCATTCATTTAGATGTAAAACTAAATTTCAAAAGTCATGTACAACATATCAAATCCAAAATATCAAGATTTCTGTTCATATTATTTAAACTAAAACGACCCTTCCTCAAACGCACTCCTTACCCTATATTATTCCTTCATCCATTCACATTTATTTCATTGCATTAGAGCATGGGGTAACTCCAAGAAATTTATAAAACATCCTTTGGAAGTAATTCATAAACAATGTCTGCGAACTCTCTCGAATAATGACAACAGACAAAGTCACACTTCCCTAATGTTTAAAGAGCTAAGTATTTAAAAACTAAATGACTCATACAAATTCATGTTGCTGTCAATATGTTCAAAGCTATCAAAAAAATCGACGACATGCATCACCCATTGAAAGAACAATCTCCCTCCCCTATCAAATACACCATCGTTATAACACCAAACTTCCCAGTGATTTTATACACAAGCCTATAACTATACAATAAAAACTGCAGGAAATGCCCTCTCTTTCAAAGGAACAGATGTATGGAATGCAATTCCCATGTATATAAGGCAGGCTTCATCATTAAATGATTTCGCAAATCACTATAAAAGCACTTCATTAGCTCCTGCTGATGTATAAGTTCACTACTGCCATTTTTATCAAACTCGTAGTAATCATTTTTGTAATCAATTATTTAAAATATGCTAATTTCATTAACCACCTTTAATTTCGTAATCTCTTCTTTTACTATTATTATTATTATTACTATTATTATTATTAAGCAGCATTTATTTTCTACTAAATATACAATATTTCATTTAATTTAAACTTATTTAACATTTTGTAAACTTTGAATAAAATAAATAGTCCAGTTTCACAATTATGATATTAACTTATTGTAAATTGTAAAAGTACTGTATTTCTTTTAGCAATGAAGGTTTTCAGTATTCAACATTTACTATTATTATTATCGCTGCTATTATTATTATTATTATTATTTTTGCTGTCACTACTACTATTACTTGCCACTTTCACTCTTTTATGTAATATTTTCTACTCAGTACACAATAACTCATTTAATTTAAAATCATGTAACATTTTGTAACTTTATGTAGTATTTATTACTATTATTATTATTATTATTATTATTATTATTATTATGATTATTATTATTATTATTCCCATTATTTTTTGTTGTCTCTATTATTATCACTTGCCACTTTCACAATTTGTATGTAGTAAATAAGGTAAATGCCATTAATTCTGCCTAAAAAGCCTCCATGCTTCCAAGGGCCTATTCAGATGAGAGTACTATGAATATATTAATGTCATAACAAATATCTAGAAATTGGAAAAGTTTCGAATAAAAGTTTGAAGTTTGAAAAAAATATACGAAACAAAAAATAGTTCGGAATGAAAATCGAGTTGCTGATGACTAAAATTATATTTATATTTTATATTTATAGCTATTTGTGTTACATAGACGAAATGGATTTATTTAAGTTTTAACCTTTGGGTAGAATATATACAGTATATATATTGTCGTGGTTTATCCATATAAGATGTTATCGTGCTCGCTCGACATCAGGTTTTTGTCAGATGTTACACATTTGTATTTAGATTCTCGAAAATTTTAAAGAAATCGATCAGTCCGCGAGAAATATTTTCAGGAATTTGGTGAAGATTCCTAAATCAACATCATCATAATTATCATATTATTATTATTAATAATACAATCCAATTGCAAGAGAATGAATTAGGGGAATAAAGCGACAATAAGAAATGCTTTTACGAGAAGAACAAGCATTGGGTCTAGTCTTACAGTAGGTTTTCATCGCACTTTGATAAATGCCCGAGAATAGTTCCAAAATTTGTACTTCTCATAACGTGGCTTCTAAAAACGTGGCTTCTAAAACCGTGACGTTTTCCCTAATGTTAAAAGTAATTTTGACCGTTGGACTGTTTAACGCTTTTCCTATTATTAGAATTTATTTGAACGACATAAAAAGGCCTTTGACAGTAAATTTATTTTTTTAAATTATCCATATTTGTGATGACTTTTCGTCGCTTATATAGTGTCCGTCTTCGCATGATAATTCACAACACACGAAATTAAACCCTTTCTTATTTTTAATAGTTAGGCGAAAGTTTCGCCCTGAGGTTAATTGATCTGTTGGAGAGAGTTATAAATTTAGTTATCCCTTCATTTCAGGAAACAGACAGTGATAAACTAGCAGTATGTTTATAAACATCACATTCAGAGGTCACTTTAAATGCGCCTTTCTTAAAAATTCCCCACTATATTTAATTTTATTTTTCATAAAATCATAAAATAGAATTTTGAAGTTTGAATATAAATATTTTTAAGTGAGACATGAATAAACACTTACATCATATATACGTAAAAATGAATAATTCCTATATTCTTATATTCATTCGTATAATTCTTATATAATTCGTATATTTATATAATCCTTATATTTATATAATTCTTATATTTATATAATCCTTATATTCATTATATTCATACAATAGTTATATTTGTATACATTTATATTCATATATTCATTTTGACATAGAGTTCAAAATCGAGAGCAAGTGTAGTTTACGTCTCCCTGTAGTGCCTGGTGTAGTTTACGTTCCCCTACATCATCCTAGTGTAGTTTGCGTTCCCCAACTTTGTCGAAAATATTACGACTTAACCTAACCAATCGTCAATTTATTTATTTATATATATTGACGATTGGTTAGGTTACGTCGTAATATTGGTGCACCTACAGCAAAAGCACCCCCTGTGTAATTTCTTTATTTATGGTCAGATTTTTATGAAATTTTCAATATAGAGGTTTTCAAATGCTAACCCGGCCTTCAATGTTATTCCGATGTCCGCCATTGAAGGCCCGGTTAGGTCAACTGTATGCCCTTGACAATTGGTCAGGTTAAGTCGTGTTATTTTCGTTAAAACCAACCAAAGGTGTATGTTGGGCAGAAAAAGGAATGAGAATGTGTAGAAAGTCTGGTACTGTGTGTTTCCCTTAAAGGAGGAGGCATGCAGTTAGAGTTCAGAAGGGCAGTGTGTCCGTTATAATAGTGATAGTAAAGAGAGAGTGAGGCAACATTGCTGCAAACAGAGAGGGAGGGAATTGATGATTCGGGGAATTGATGAGACGAAAGGCCTTTGATTTCACCAGGTCAAATAGGGGTGCGCGGGTTGAGCCACCCCACTTAAGAAACGTACTCCATACAGGGGCGAACAAGACCCCTGTACAGAGACAGCAACTGAGTAGGGGTGAAAAACTGCAGAGCCGGTACAATACACCTAACCTTTTAGAAGCTGTTTTAGAAAGCGAGTATATGTGACCTTTCCAGGAAAGATCATGAGAATAGGAAATGCCAAGAGTGTTAAGAGAAGAGGAAGGATTGAGTTGTGTATTGTTGAAGGTAATGGCATAGTCGTATGGAAGATTGTGACGAATAGACAGATGAATGAACTAGGATTTTGAGGCATTGAAAGCCAAAGGTTTTCTAAGCAGCGGTCGTTTCATCACTCCCTGTATTTTCAATTTAAAATTTTTGCTGCTATATTAGTTTTAACATAAATAATTGTGAAATTGGACTATTTATTTTATTTTAGTTAATCCTTAAGTTTTAAATTTTATTTTACTCTTAATTAAAAATAAAACAATTAGCTGTTATTAATAATGCATAAATCATGAATAAGAATTATTAATTAGGATATGTATTAATTTTAAATTATTATTATCAATATAAAACAAAAAATCAAAGCCATTATTGAAGGTGTGATGCCAACAGTATACAAAGAACTCAATATTAGACATGAAAAATTAAAAATAACAAATTATGTACAATTAATTCTAGCTTACTGAATTCTAGATTACTAGATTACACACAAGGAATGAATAAGTAATCGAGTAATGTACATTTAATCCTAGCTTCTTATTAGTATTCCATCATTAATCGATATTTTAACTTGATTTTAAACGAATTTACACTCGCAATATTTTTTATATCAGCATTTAAATCATTCTATAGTTTCAGTCCAATGAAACTGCGCTATTTTGAGGTGAAAACAATCTAGATTCTAGAGCGAGAAAAAACATGCTTTGATCTATTTCTGGTCTATGAGTAGATTTGTTGGCGAGTTACAAAATATTTATTTGCCCGTTGTAAATTATTGATTTTGTTCTTACATTCCAAAGTAAAAAATAAAATACGTCAGATTGATTACATCTTTGAGCTTTAGTAGTTTTATGCCTTTAAGTCATGCACTAAAATGATTATGAGAATCAGCAGCAGATAAATAACCTTATTGCTCGTTTTTTGGATTATAAAAAATAAAGTTTGAAGGAAGAAGTACGCCACATAAGGAAGAACAATAGTATGATACAGAGTCAATAAAACTTGTTCAGGGACTGCATGTCTAAGTTTAAACATTATAGCATAGCTTCTTGAAATCTTTTTTAGAGATATAATTTATAGTATATTTGCTTACAACGAATTCATCAACATTTAATTCGATGCTCTTTTCGTTTATTAGTAAAAATCATGAAATTTGTTTTAGTGGTATTTAGAAAGAGTTTATTGGTGGTCAACCATTTCATTACATTGATAAATTCTGATTTAATTATATTCTTACCTGAAGTTGATTGGTCCGTTTATCTTCGAAGTGGTCTTACAGGTGACATTTATCTACGATTTCTGCAAGACGAACTGCCGCCACTGTTAGAAGATGTACCTTTGGCAACACGATTGCGTATGTACTTCCAACAAAATGGAGCTCCTCCCCATTTCAGCCGTGCAGTGAGAACGTATCTCGATGATGATCGCTTCCCTGGTCGATGGATCAGTCGTGGTGGTGCCCAAAATTGGCCACCCAGGTCTCTGGACCTAACCCCTCTAGATTTTGATCTGTGAGAGCGCATGAAAATGAAAGAGCTGGTGTACCAGAGAAAAGTGGAAACACGAGATGCATTGCTCCGTCGCATTTTGGATGCTGCAGCCCTCATAAAGGACAATCGTAATGAACTAATGCGAGCTACACGCGCGATTCACAGACGAGCCGCGATGTGTATTGAGACCGAGGGTTGTCATTTTGAATAGTTACTGTAAATTCGATGAATCGGTACAGAATTTAAATTCTGTACCCATTCATCGATTTCTTGTACCTAGTATTCCATACATTAAAACTAAGCTCACCCTCTCGTCTATTGTTAATTTCGCAGCCACCCCCTACCTAAAAGAAAAAAAATAATATATTAGTCAGCACTGAAAATTCCTATGATGCGCGACTTTTGCGCCACCCTGTATATATATATATATATATATATATATATATATATATATATATATAATTCAGAGAGCATTATAACAACGGCTACAAAAATAATGGAAATCAGCCGCAGAAAAGCAAACATCATGCTGGGTAACAAAATTTGAAAAATTTTCTGTTTATTGTGATTTTTCTGTCGTTTGTTTCTTAATGATTTCGGGGCGCGATTCCAAAAATGATATTGGTTTTGCTCTATCATCAACCGTTTCAAAAATATAGGTTATCACACTTTTCATATGGCAAAAAATATATACGGTAAAGAAGGCTAACATAAATATTTTCTGAAAATAAAAACACTATTGGAAATTAATGTTTATTGAGCCAAAATTGTTTGACAAACCCAAAATGGTGCAAAGGATATAATATATATCATGAGGAGAACCGATAAGAAAATAACAAGCCTCGTTATGCAGTGTGCGTTCCTTAAAAATGCACTGAAGAACGCGACTTCCGCGTATGAACATTCTTATCCTTTCTGATCAGCGACCATACGTAGTCTCCCATCATGGAAGCATCCCAATGGCCCTGGTACCTTTTCTCCATCGTTTGAATATCTTGATGGAATCTTTCGCCATGCTCTTCACTCACATCGCCCAGATTATCACGAAAAAAGTCTAGATGTTAATGCAGATAGTGTAATTTTAAAGACATACGGTACCCCATTTTGCCATAGCACTTAACCAAGTTTGACACTAACTCCTATAGTTTGGTGCTTTATGGTTGCCTAAAAACCCACGAACCACATCACGGAAAGCACACCAAGCCTCTTTTTCGATCGGAGTAATCTTGGCTTCAAGGTTCTTTGAATTCAACAGCGCCTTGGCTTGTGGTCTAAAAAGATACTAGCCTTGACTTTGGCCTCAGAGAGTTTAGGGAACATGACCCGAATCTGCTGGAAAACTTCCCTCCAAAATCTAACGCAGTTACAAACTGCTTAATTAAACCCAACTTAATATGGAGAGGTGGTAGCAGAACTATGTCAGGCTTCACAAGAGGTTCTCTGAGTACATTGTACTTTCCTGGTTGCAGTCCTTCACGTGGAGGCCACTGAACTGTTTTATAGTGCTCAGTTGAAGCCCTACTATCCCACAGGCAAAGAAAACATGAATATTTAGTAAACCCTCCTTGTAAACCTAACAGGAAACCAATCATTTTGAAATCACCACACACGTCCCAGTTATATTGTTCATACCTGATTTGAGTGAGCAGTTGTTTGACATTTTCATAGTCCTCTTTCATTTGAACAGAATGTGCAACTGGTATAGATGGATATTTGTTCCCATTGTGGAGTAGAACAGCTTTTAAACTCCGAGTTGAACTGTCAATAAACAGGCGCCACTCTGAGGGTATATGTGTTAACCCAATAGCTGTGAATAGACCATTAACCTCGCTGCAATAACAGAGAGAGCCATTGACATCGTAGAACCTTGCAAACTCTTCATGCTGCTTTCGGTATACAGTGCTCTTGCAGTCTTCTCCAAGCAAATTCCACTCTTTGAGTCTGGAGGTCAGAAGCTCAGACTCTGATTTCGTCAGACCCAAATCTCTAATTAAGTCGTCCAATTCCCTCTGATTTGGAAAGTGAGGGTTTGTACTGAAAGTTACTGTATATTCTTCATCATGACTGTCCTCACCAGCCGACATCTCAGATGAGCTAGCTGCACCCTCATTTTCAACCTGCAAAGCAAAGAAACAAAATATAGGCATAGCTATATATGTAGAAGAGCATCAGCACTAAGAAAAATCGACACATAATGACCTACAGTCTGTAAATACAGAAGAGAAGGTAAAGTAATGGATAGATACTTGTTCTGGTGGACATGGTATTGGAAGACCTTCGCCATGTGGTACAGGAGCTATGGACGACGCTATGCTTGGATACTGAAGAGTCTGCCTTCCTTTAACTTTCCTGTACTTACAAACATCTACCATGCAGTAGTAGCAATCGTCGTGGTGGCTCTTTGGTTCTCTCCATATTCTGGGTACCGCAAAGGGCATTGCCTTGCGTACTCCCCGCAGCCACCCTTCAAGTGTGGAGCGGCAGCTTCCACAGATCACATGGGGTGTCCAGGGCTTATCTTGGTCACCCATAGGCATACCAAAATAGAGCCCATACGCGATCCAGAACTTGGTGCCTTTCACAATTTTGTGCGATACTTGCTTGGGGCCTATGTAATACCCACAAACGTAGCAGAATATATCCTCCGAGTGTTTACAAGCTCTAGTTGCCATTCTCTTTACCAAACTGTACTACATTAATCATAACCTGCAGATATAGAGAGAAGAGTTATTAAATCTGCAACAGATTACAGATTCCAGAAAAAAGATGTATTCACAACACTGAAATAATGTTCGCAATAAAAAACGATCGATAACACTCAAATCGTCAGTACAGAGAAGCACAGAAACACAGTACCTCAGTGCTGGTAACCATCAGACAAACAACCTGCTTTCTTTGTGTGCTGACACTTACTGACTTCTCAGATTCTGCGCTCTTCTTTATATAGCACAGTGGAAGTTTCGGGCAATTTCTAGAGCAAGAAACTGTCAACGAACATCCGGATTGTTCTCAACAATTCCTAATTATTCTGATATTGCTGCGCCCATAATAACATTATACTGGTAAAACATGAAAAATGGATTATCTCTGAAACCACTGATGATACACACAAACCAAGGCCAGATTTGGACTCAGCGCCCACAAATGCATATAAAAACATAAAAAATTCTATATAAACAGAATCAGTGTTACACAGTGTAATTGAGTATTGCTCAGTGCTCAGTCTAAAAATCGAAAACCGAAAGAAAAAACCGGTTTTATCGATTGATTTTTATTTGGCTCAAACTTGCGCGAACGTGCAGCTACGCGCTACAGCACACAAAAAATAACTTCGAATACATTACCTATTAAGTTAAATTGTGACAAACTGGCAACTGCTCTTCAGTATAATTTTTGCCTATCTGGCAACTCGATCTTCAGTTTGTCTCATCATGTAGGCTGTAGTGTAGAGTCAGTCGACTAAAGCCCTCTTCGCAGTATAAGACCCTTAATGCCCTTTGTTTCTTAAGATGTCATTTCCAAAATAGGGATAAAATCTAAATTAATTTATATATTTTTTCTTACACGAAGAGTCAATTTTCTGTTTTCTAGGTAAATTTTTTTTTATAAAAAAATTTTATTTCAATGTTTTTTCCAAAATAGAGAAATTTTATTTTTATTCTTTATAATTTTTTTACAAAAAGAAGTTTATTTCTTTCTAAGTATAGATGTTTTATTTTAAAAAATTATTTCAAATCTAAATTGTTTGAATAATGTATTATTTTAGCTAAAATAAAATATGTCAAAGTTGTCATTTTCTTATTCATATGCATACATATGATGCTGCATTTTTGCATTCTTTTGACCAAAAAACAGGCTATAAGCTATGCTTGTTAAGAGTTAAAGTCAGTACCTTTCAATTGTGGCTTTTAAAAATTACTATCCTTTTCGGTCATAACCGGTTAAAACCGGTTTTCAAAAAACAGATCGATTAAAAACCGGTTTGTAAAGTTTCGATTATTTTTCAACACTAGTGCTCACAAGCCCGTATAGAAAACGAGACATTGCGAACATTGAAGCTAAACAAAGGATTTTTGCGTCTAAGATAAAGAAAACGAAAGGCGAAAAGCACTGGTCACGATTACAATCCCTGAAACTCTTCTCTCTGGAAAGAAGACGGGATCGGCCCAACATTCTGGATTTATTTTTTTACTTTTCATCCTTCTTCTTACTCTGTCAAACCTTTTTCTCCGTTGGACTCCTCTGACGACAATCTTACAAGTTTCCTGTCCTATCGCTGCAATTCGGCCTTTGAATCATCCCAAGAGGAGACGCCTTTGGCGCTTTGGCGCCGCTGATTGGGAGTCCCTTAGGCAGTACTTCTTTGATTTTCCATTATTGGAATGATTACTGCTTCCGTGGCCTGGGCCCCTCCGAGTGTTCTGAGTAGATCACGGAGGTGATTCTCTCGACCATGGAGGCGTACCAGTGGCGTTAATATTTAGAGAAGCCTTCTAAATCTATTTTAGGCTATGGCAGTACTATAGTTTTTAGAATTTATTTTACTCTATGGCAGCTTGAAGAAATTACGTCACTGCTAAAACGTCACCACACAAACATTTCAATTTCAAACCAAAATGGTTTGTTGTTGGTGGTATATTGATGACACTTATCCTGTTCAAGTCACTAGACCATATCCATTTGTTTCTTATGTTAATTCCAAGAACCTTAATAATGAATATATTTCCGAGACTGAATCCAATAATTCTTTGTCCTTTCTGGACATTAAAATAACAAAACTTAATTCCTCTTTTGAAACTTCTGTTTATCGAAAGCTCACATTCACTACTCTTACTATGAACTTTTCTTCTTTTATTCCTTTAAATTTTAAACGAAATTTGATTTCTACTCTAACTAATAGAGCTTTCAATATTTGTTCAAATTACTTTGTTACATCAAGAATTAGATTTCATCCGACAACTACTTACAGAGAATAAGTTCTTCTCTATATTCGTGGAGACTACAATAAACAGAACCCTAAATAGATTCATCGACCGCACAACTTGAGATATAATTACAGTTCCCAAAAATATCTTGTATTTCACTTTACTTTATATGGGAACCTTGAGTTTTAATATTAGAAACAAACTTTTAAATTCGCTCAGAGAATATTACTGGCAATTATGTGTTAAAATCCTATTTCCCCCGTCTAAATCGGTTTATCATTTATTTAAATATAAGATGGTGTTCCTACACTTCTTAAGTCTTCCATAGTTTACCAGTATAATTGTGACCACTGTACGGGGTTATATATAGGTAAATAAAAAAGACACCTAAATCTGTCCGTACAAATTTAACTCCTGGCAAACCACCTAACTCTTACATAATTTTATGCAACCATGCACATAATAATAACCACCCAATTTCGCAATTTAATTTTGCCATACTTGCTGCTGGGAACTTTGATTTTAAGCTTAAAACTACAGAAGCGTTGTTTATTTACTTATTAAAACCAGACCTCATTTCTGACGAATCATTACCGTTTCTTTTTGTTTTTATGCTCTTACATTTGACTTTTTCTTAGCCACCTTTTTATAATTTTAATTCTAGTATTTTAAATTGGTCATTAATTCAACTTACTGTATCTTGTATTTAAAATTAATCTTTATTGTTTTATCCCTAAAGATGGAATGAGTACATTTCGAAACGTCGGTATCAATTAAAGTTTGAAGAATTTTTTTTTTATTTCTCTGGTGTTCTTGTTCATTACACTGGTCTACAGCCAAAATGCTTCGGAAATAAAAGTAGTCAATCTTTACTAATTTTGGGTCACTGAATATGAAAATGATGCCTAAAATTGCCAATTGGCTCTATTTATAAAGATATCAGGCAACCCTGCACCCTACTAACTGGACTGCATCTGTCGCCTAATATGTAGACGCCTGTGACACATCGACGCATTGACTCTGCGCATGCGCGGTTATATTTTTTTAATTTTAATAAATTAATGTAAATATATAAATAAATATACAATAAAATGTAATTTTAAATTTATCTATTACATTATGTATTTGTAAATTATTTATTAAAAAATAGATTGGATCATTTTAACATATTGCTTCCCATAATGTTTTTGATATTAATATAAATGGAATACTAACCTAACTTAACCTTACCCAATTTAAAATTATTAATAAAATACAATGTAATTACATTACTTTATTAAAATAAAAAAATATATAACTACGCGCATGCGCAGCAGAGTCAAGGCGTCGATGTGTCACAGGCGTCTACATATTACGCCACAGCATCAGTTCATTCGTGGAAGTCATACAGTGCACCCTTGTCAAACTCTTTTTAGTGTTTGCTTTTGAAACTGAATTTTCTTCAGCCTAATCTGAACAAAGATGCCTCATAATTGCGTGAACAGTGTAGATAACGTCTGTTATGTTTGTGGAGAATTGACTTTTGCATCACAAAAGCGTGCTATAACCGCCGTGATTAGGAAAGCCTATCACCTTTATTTTGGCTGTAAGATTGGAGATCAGGACAAGAGCTGGGCCCCACACATATGCTGCAATACTTGTGCAACAAACCTTCGCCAGTAGTTGAATCGGAAAAGGAAATCTATGCCTTTTGCAGTGCCAATGGTGTGGAGGGAACCAACAGATCATGTCAGCAATTGTTACTTCTGCATGGTGCCTCCAGTCAAGAAAGGTATTTGCAAGAAGAAAAAGTGGATTTTACAATATCCGAATATACCCTCTGCTATACGCCCGGTACCTCACGGCGAAGGACTACCCATTCCTCAGCCCCCACACTCATTCTCCGTGGAGTCAGAGGACGAGGAGAATGAAGGAACCTGCGAAACTTGTGAGCCTTCAACTTCACAAGACCCTGAATTTGTTTATAACTTGACATCTTCTAAACCGCACATGATAACTCAGAATGAATTAAACGACCTTATCAGAGATTTAGAACTGCCAAAGAGTAAGGCAGAGCTGTTGGGCTCCAGATTGCAGCAGTGGAATCTCCTCGCTGAAAATGTTAGTGTGTGTAAGTTTCGTGACTGTCAAAAAGATTTTGTCCCATTCTTCATCATGGAAGGTGACCTTGTAGCTTGCAACGACATCGATGGTCTGATGGCAGCTCTCAACATTATTCACAATCCTGATGAGTGGAGACTGTTCATTGATTCATCGAAGTTGAGTCTAAAAGCTGTTTTGTTGCATGTTGGCAACGTATTACCATCAATTCCAGTTGGTCATGCAGTCCACATGAAGGAAACATATGAAAAGATGAGAATGCAACTTAATAACTGCATAAACTATGACAGACATCAGTGGCAGGTTTGTGGTGACTGACAAGTTGTAAACAGATCTTCGACTGCAGTCGGAATACACAAAGTATAGTACATTTTCTATATGCATTTGATAATGGGTCTATGAATTGAACACACTTGTAACTAGACACTGTTTATGATGGATTGGCCAATCAGATTAAATATATCTTCGTAACATGATACAGTTCTGTCGGCATTTTCTCTAACTCTGGCGAGGCTCTAACAATGACGATTTGCCAGACAAAATTAATATAATCTCTTTATATCGTCGAATTCGACAAGACTGATGTACATGACTGTGACTGATGCACAAGACTTATATAATATACTGTACACACAAACGATCTTACCGGAAATAAGCCCCGGTGATATAAAATCTTGTGTCTGGTGGTATGTGGCAACTTTCTGATACTAAAAATAGACCGGATGACGTAGAAGTAGTGAGAATGCTAAATAAATCAAGAGAGAACGGAAATGGTCTTTAAACGGCGGCCATTTTGTTGCTGCGGAGCGCGCGACAAGGTAATACTATAGTCGCGCAGCACGATCTTACCAATTTGCGTGGACACCTTCATATTGACAGTAGAGATGTGAGATTTCTACGGGGGAGCGGGGGAGAGGGGGTACGAGGGTACATACAAAATACGTAGAATTAAACGATCAATAAAGTTTTACAAGATACAAAATAATATACCCATCTAGATGATTAAGAATATAGAATAAAATAGTGATAATATAAATAAAAATAATAAATAAATATTAAAAATAAATATAAAAATAATACGAAGCTTAATATGATGAGGAGATCCAAATAACCAACTTTTGTAGACAATCCTGATTTCGCTTAGCTGTTCATTGATTTATCGAAGTTGAGTCTAAAAGCTGTTTTGTTGCATGTTGGCAACGTATTGCCATCAGTTCCAGTTGGTCATGCAGTCCCCATGAATGAAACATATGACAAGATGAATTTGCAACTTTAGAACTGCATAAACTATGACAAACATCAGTGGCAGGTTTGTGGTGACTGACAAGTTGTAGACAGATCTTCGACTGCATTCGGGCTACACTAAGTATTGCTGTTTTCTGTACGAATGGGATAGTCGGGCTAGGACTTCTCATTACATCAAGAAGGATTGGCCACTCCGACACTCATTGGAACCTGTAACAAAAAATGTTCAGTATCCTCCACTTGTAGAATCGAGCAAGATTTTGTTACCACTCTTACACATCAAACTGGGCGTCATGAAAAATTTTGTTAAGGCTATGGATAAAACGGGGGCAGCTTTTAAGTACCTCGGTTGTAAATTCCCAAAGCTCAGTGAAGCAAAAATCCAGGACGGTGTATTTGTTGGTCCACAGATCCGCGAGCTTCTTAGAGATGAGGAGTTCGACCGTATCCTAGGTGGTGAGGAGAAGACAGCGTGGAATGCTTTCCGGTTAGTAGCAACCAATTTTCTCGGAAATATCAAAGCTGACAATTACAGGGAGCTGGTGGAAAACCTGCTGTTATCCTATCAAAAAATGGGCTGCAATATGTCTTTAAATATACATTTCCTCCATTCGCACCTGGAATTTTTTCCGGCCAACTGCGGAGCAGTCAACGATGAACATGGTGAACGTTTCCACCAGGATATCTCAGCGATGGTGAAACGCTACCAGGGGAAATGGAGTCCATCACTGTTAGCAGACTACTGCTGGAACCTGTAACAAAAAATGTTCAGTATCCTCCACTTGTAGAATCGAGCAAGATTTTGTTACCACTCTTACACATCAAACTGGGCGTCATGAAAAATTTTGTTAAGGCTATGGATAAAACGGGGGCAGCTTTTAAGTACCTCGGTTGTAAATTCCCAAAGCTCAGTGAAGCAAAAATCCAGGACGGTGTATTTGTTGGTCCACAGATCCGCGAGCTTCTTAGAGATGAGGAGTTCGACCGTATCCTAGGTGGTGAGGAGAAGACAGCGTGGAATGCTTTCCGGTTAGTAGCAACCAATTTTCTCGGAAATATCAAAGCTGACAATTACAGGGAGCTGGTGGAAAACCTGCTGTTATCCTATCAAAAAATGGGCTGCAATATGTCTTTAAATATACATTTCCTCCATTCGCACCTGGAATTTTTTCCGGCCAACTGCGGAGCAGTCAACGATGAACATGGTGAACGTTTCCACCAGGATATCTCAGCGATGGTGAAACGCTACCAGGGGAAATGGAGTCCATCACTGTTAGCAGACTACTGCTGGACAATAACAAGAGATGCTCCAGAAGTTGAATACAAGAGACAAGCAAAAAAGCGACGGGTTGAATCAATATAAGTGACTGCATTATACAGGTATGTTACTAATATATAGTATACATATACGCAAACTGTGTAACTTAAATTTTCTTGGAAACTGTAGCCAATCGACTGTTTTTATGGTCATATTCGTTTTCAGCACCCCAAAATCCATAATAGGAAACACATTTTATCTCCGAAGCACAAACTTTTTCCAAATTTGTAGACCAGTGTTATTGAACTGTATTTTCCACGCCATCAATCAATAGCCGATATATATATATATATATATATATATATATATATATATGGTAAACCTGGAAAAAGTTCCGTGATATCTTATACATATTGCAGTATATTTTGTTTACTGTTTTTAATGAAGCTTAACTTTTTTGGTATGGTCAATATTTCTTTTTAATTACATCAGAAACCTTATCAGATTTTATAGGCAGTATATACTGTAATTACTATTTCAGTATATATAGGAGTATATATGCTGCATAACTGGTAAACCTGGTAAAAGTCCTGTGCGTTGGTCTCTCTTCACACGAAGGTTAAGATGGTGGCCCCACCTCTAGGCCTGGACTGATGGAGAAGCGATCTGCTTTCTTGCGCTCTCCATCGCACATAACTAGGCACACCCGGCCCATCTGGTGCCGTTTTGAGCCAAGCACCTAATTTTCTTTTGAAGATTTCAAGTTTGACCCGTGTGACGTTCCTGAGGTCTTTTGGGAGTTGGTGTTGATGGTGTCCCTTGTCGGGTCTTTAGTTTGGGAACACTACACATTCTACCTTTCCCATTTTCCACTGTTGTTTGGATGGTAATTGAGTTTAGTTTGTGGTTAGGTACCAGTTTTTCGACCATTTTCCATATGTACTGTAATTTTCCATATGTAAATTATGGTATAGCTCTCTCTCTCTTCTTCTTTCCAGCGAATACAGATTTAATTTACGTAGTCTTTCCCAGTAGTTGAATTCTTTGCAGCCCTCAATCTTGGCTGTGAAATTCTTTTGGATTTCTTCTATCATAGTTTATTAATTTCTTATTTTTTGTGTGGAGACGAAAAGACTGAGCAGTATTTAAGTTTTGGTATGATCAGTATTTTCAGCAGGGGAATCATTACCTTCTCGTCCCTTCTTTTGAATGTTCTCAGTAGCTGTCCCGTAACTCTTTTTTGCTTTGTTTATCGCTATCTGATTCTGTGTTTCAAAATTTGCATCATCGGTCATTATTACCACAAAATCTTTTGATTTTTTGCTTCTCTGAATTTTCTGTCTATCTAGGACAGATGAGCTGTCTGTCTAAGTTCTTTATTTCTTCCATATTTCAAGAGCTGAAATTCCTCGGTGTTAAAATTCATGTTATTTTCTTCTGACCATTTGTATATTCTGTTTGTGTTCCTCTGTAAGGCTTCCGCCTTTTTTGGCGCTGCTGATTTTTTGGCTGATCTTTGTATCATTAGTAAGGGATGTTACTATACTGTTGTCATCTATTTCATTGTCAATGTCTGTCAGCACGATGAATAGAAGTGGGACTAATACAGTTCCTTGTGGAACTAAGTTGCGTACTTCCGATTCTGATGATGATATACCTTAGATTTTTACGGCTTGCTGCCGTTCCCTGAAAAAGCTCTAGATCCATTTACCGACTTTGCCAGTTATTCCCATGTGTTTCATTGTATGTGCTATTATGTCATGATTGCATTTACTGAATGCTTTAACAAAATTCTTGTATATTACATCGTAGTTATCAGTGTTCTCAAGTGCCTTCTATGATATTGTTATAGTGATTGGCACGATTTTCCTGATCGGAGTCAGTGCTGGTTCTCACTGAATCTTTCCTGTCTCTCCAAAATGTCATATATTTTCTCCCTGAGATATGATGTCAGTGACGCCGGTCTATAGTTCTTTGGTTGAGCCCTATCACCAACTTTATATATAGGAACAATGTTCGCTCTTTCTAATATGCTCGGTATTTTTCCCGGGTTCAAGGATCTTCTCCATATCCAATAAAGCGGTGTAGCTATTTCGCTTTTACAGTTTTTAATCAACAAGGCATTCCATTTGTACTGGCCTGCAGCTGAATGTGATTTAATTTGTCCCATAGCTTTCGCTATACCTTCTGCGGTAAATTTAAAATCAGTTATACAGGGTAGGAGAAAGTCTTTAAGGATTTTATACATACAATTAATTTGTTAATAATAAATAAATTCCAATGATATCACTGGAGTGTATGCGATACTTTTCAAACCAACTATACAAGGCCAAGAATGAACCTAGGCTGGAACAGGAAGGCCCTAGACCCTAGCCCCAGTCAGTGCCATATCAGTAAGGATAAAATACAGCAATGAAGAAAAACAGTATCTTGTATAGTGGGCTATTTCTCATAATAATTGTGAAGAAAGTTTGCGTTTATTTAAAGAAAAATACAATAAACCACCACCAAATGCAACCACTGTTTGATACTGGAAGTTCAGGAGTATTACCGCAAAAAGGTAGAGCGACCTGCAACTGCATGCAACATTGTACCATTGTAACATTGCATGCAACATGATGGGTGTGTTTTGGAACCCCCCTCAGCCCCCCCCTTCAGGCACCCCCAAAATATTATATATATTATATATACACACACACACACACACACACATATATACAGTATATATATATATATATATATATATATATATATATATATACCGACCGTGCATGGAACAAGGAACTCTTCTGGGATAATTAAATCCACTATAGTTCGAATAAGTAATGGTAAATGACAAATACCATAGTTTTTCTTTTTCAGGATGCTAGCCCGAAGTGGGCAACGGGTCACTCGCAAAGAGGTCCCAAAAATATAGCTTCCCTCACCAGCTATCTGCAAAGCAGATAGGATCCAGCTTTAGGACAGGATCTAGGGTTTAAAGCAGCCTAGCCAAGCTACATTTAGAACCTCAGTATAAGCAAAAGACTCGCTGCCTTCACGTCAGATTGAATACATCAAAGAAAAAGGGGTAACTATTATATTTTTAGCCAAAAACCAAAACTTAAACCTCAACTGGCAGAATTGAGCGTCCACTTTTCAAGGCACATAACATGTCCGTTTCAAGGTGGGAATGAACTCAAAATGGTTCCCTGAGGTTTTTTATGATACACACAGACCGTGCATGGAACAAGGAACTCTTCTAGGATAATTCAATCCACTATAGTCCGAATAAGTAATGGTAAATGACAAATACCATAGTTTTTCTGTTTCATGATGCTAGCCCGACGTGGGCAATGGGCAATGGGTCACTCGCAAAGAGGTCCCAAAAATATAGCTTCCCTAGATCCTGTCCCAAAGCTGGATCCTATCTGCTTTGCAGATAGCTGATGAGGGAAGCTATATATTTGGGACCTCTTTGCGAGTAACCCGTTGCCCACGTCGGGCTAGCATCATGAAAAAGAAAACTATGATATTTGTCATTTACCATTACTTATTCGGACTATAGTGGATTTAATTATCCTAGAAGAGTTCCTTGTTCCATGCACGGTCTGTGTGTATCATAAAAAACCTCAGGGAACCATTCTGAGTTCATTCCCATATATATATATATATATATATATATATGAGCTGTATGTATGTGAACTCCAAGGGGTAATCTAACATGGCTGCTCAGGCCCACAAAATTATATGTATGTGGGTGTGTATCCATGTACGTTTGTCAGTAACACAGTATAAATAAAAACTTTTAGGAGCTCTTCCCATCAACAACACGTAGTCGAGATGGGGCCTACACCAATCGTCTAAGTACACTGCGCCCTCGATATATGCGTCTTCAGCATATGCGAAGACCCTATTTCTACCAAGAATTCAGTATATGCGGAAAAAATTCGCATTTATGCGCCACCTGGTGTGAAATATTGCTGAGCCGCTGAGCGCACCGACGTGTTCCCGCCAAACAACAACAGTCTCGCATAAACCGTTATAGCGTGTGCGTTGTGCTCTAAACTGTGTTGTTTCTCACTATTTTTGAGTGCTTTTTCCAGTTTTGTCTTACTGTTTATTGTAGACATGGCTTCTAAACGTCCTCTGCCTAGTACTAGGCCTTCAGCTTACTATGTCCTTTAATATTTGTACTGTACAGTATTGATGTAATATAGCATTACTGTTATCTTGTTGAATGTTTTTGGTATAAAAAAGTAGCATATTTATTGTTGTGGGTGCAGGGAGGGTAAAAAGAAACTGGTTGTGGAACGCATCCCTATTTTTTTCATTTAACTATAAGTTCGATATATGCAAATTTACATTATGCGAGGTTTTAGCAGAACCTATCCCTCGCATATATCAAGGGCGCAGTGTACAGACTTTAAGACCTCTCAGTAGTAACACTGTGTTACATAGCCGACTTACCAACGGCTTTCACTTATCAACCAGATCTTACTTACCAACACCTGATAGACCAATATGGTCTCAAAATACGCCACAGAAAATAGTCAAACCTATTAATCTTCTCATTAATGTATTAAAATACATTTATGAGGCCATAATAAAGCAGCAAGGTCTCAAAAAACGGCGGCACAACCAATAGTCAAAGCTATTGAACTTCTCGTGGCAGAAAACCGTCACGAGGCCATGTACTGGCGGCTAGGGTCTCTTTCATACAAAAACTCAAATATGGTAAACCAAATTTAAAGCAAAAACAAATTTTTGCCTTAATCTAGAAATATATCTTCAAACTTTATTATAAAAAAATATTAATATAACTTTATAATAAAACTCGATTTTAGTTTTAGGGCTAACTTATTAATTTTTTATAAAAATATCCTATTTTTTAGCGGATCCTGTGTTTCACAATATATAAAAAGTCGGCGAGCTACATTCTTTAGTAGGTATCAACACGAATGCGAAAGCAGAATAATAAATGATAATTTTTTTACCTGCCAAATCTGACAAACTACGCAACACCTGGACTGAGAGATGCCAGCGAGGTCTTTAATCCAATATTATTTTTCTAAACGTATTTTGCTAATCAAAATGTTAATGAATTTTTTTTCGCCTCTTATCCCCGCATTAAAGAAGAATTGTCTGAAACAAGTTTTGTATTAATATATACAAATATTACTTCTAAGCATATTATAAAAAATATTAATTAATTGGTAAACCGGATTTTAGTTTTAGAGGCAACTTATTCATTTTTTCAAAAAAATATCCTATATTTCGGTTGGATCCTGTGTTTTAGTATATAAAAAGTTGGCGAGCAACAGGCATTTAATTTCACAAATAAATACACGGTTATATCAGGTCATCCCATAAGTAATGTCGTTTTTTACGATAGATTAAGTTTAAACTAGTCCTACTCGGTTTAAGCATAAATTTTCTGAAGGTTATATCTAAGAGGAGATCTATTGTGTTTCGCTACATACTTTACAGACCTTGACCAGAAGACGTGTGTTTTGCTTTATGTGAACCCCTCATAAACATGGCGGTATCAGAAGAGCACATCAGGCATATAATGCTTTACGAGTTCAAAAAAGGGAATAGTGCTACTGAATCAACGCGAAACATTCAGGAAGTTTATGGCAACGATATTCTGCATGTGAGGAAATGTCAAAGATGGTTTCAAAAGTTTAGGAATGGTGACTGCTGTTTGACAGATGTAGCACGCTCTGGATGCCCTGCTGAGTTTGATGATGACCTGCTGTTAGCCGCACTTGAAGAAGACTGTTCAACAACTATCGAAGAATTGGCCCAGAAACTCAATTCATCCCCGTCCACCATCCATCGACATTTGCAACAATTCGGGAAAGTGCCTAAGTTAGGAAAATGGGTGCCACATGAATTGTCGGTCGACAATCTGAGGGTGCGGGTAAACATTAGCACAGCTCTTCATTCCCGTGAACTCCAAGATCCGTTTTTGCACCGTTTAGTGACTGGTGATGAAAAGTGGATACTGTACAAGAATGTTAAGCGCCGTCGACAGTAGGTTTGTGCCGGAGAACCAGCGACACCACAGCCAAAACCAAAGCTTCACCCTCGGAAGGTGTTGCTTAGTGTTTGGTGGGATAAAGGTGGTGTAATACACTTTGAAACCTTACCACACAACGAAACAATCACCGCTCAAGTCTACTGTCAACAACTGGATCGATTGAACACTGCACTAAAAGAAAAGAAACCTTCTTTGGTTAATCGGAAAGGAATCGTGTTCCACCACGACAACGCACGTCCTCATACCGCTCGGATCACTTCTGCAAAAATTGAGGAGCTTGGGTGGGAAAAACTTCCACATCCTCCATATTCTCCAAACCTTGCGCCTTCAGATTATCATCTCTTCAGGAGTCTGCAAAACTATCTTGACGAGAAACAGTATACTGTACTTCTTTAGATGACCTGCACACCAGTCTTTGTACGTTTTCTGCCTCAAAACCGCCTGAATTTTATAAACATGGCATTGAAAAGCTTGTAGGACGTTGGCAGAGTGTCATTGATTCCGATGGAAAATATATACTAGATTAAAAAGTTTCAGTTGAGTTTTTTTTTGGCCTTCAAATTCCGATCTAAAAAAACGACATTATTTATGGGATGACCTGATATATACTATATAAGGCAAATATATAGAGGAGAAAATATATAAATGCATTTCTTTAGCAGGTATCAACAAGAAGGAAGGAGCAGAATAACGACTGTCCATTCTTTTACCAGCGAAATCTGACAAACACACACACATATATATATATATATATATATATATATATATATATATATATATATATATATATATATATATATATATATACAGTATATAAATATATATGTCCCAGAACATACCATATATTCTAACTTAATTGGAATTACCTGTTTGGCAAAGATTTCATGACACCTTATGCGAGCTAATTACTGAACAGTAATTATATGTGAAGAATCTGGCAACCATCTCCACCAGCTGGTGTGAAAAAGTTGCCCTTTAAACCAATATTATTTCTCTAAATGTATTTTGCTAATCAAAATATGCGAATGAATTTATGTAAATCGTTTTAGATACATGGAACATGGATGGCTATAATCTCTCTCTCTCTCTCTCTCTCTCTCTCTCTCTCTCTCTCTCTCTCTTTAGGCGCGCTGCTCGACTGGCACCTATACAGAATGGTGATGTCGAGCCGGGGGAGAGATGATGTTGAGCCGGTGGCGGACGTACCTTCAACTGAAGGGTGCGTCCAGGTACAGGTGGGTGACCCTCCTTCCACGTTGGAGGGGGCTCAGGCTCCTGCGGAAGTTGCCCCCTCATTGGTGAGGGGTTCTTCAACTCCCGACAACCCTTGCTGTTCGGGAAACGGGTCGTGCTCGGGGGCGGTCAGAATAGGGAAGGCTCCCTCCGTTCAATGCTTTTTAATGCTAGGTCGATTAGGAATAAGTTTTGTGAACTACGGGCGCTCTTAGCATTAAAATACCAGGATATCGTTGCTATCATCGAGTTCTGGATTCATACTGATCGTAGGGACTACGTTGGGGAGTTCGAAATTCCCGGGTATAGAATGTTTCGCAAAGACCGCACCCGTGGGGAGGGGGGAGGGGTACTAATATACGTAAGGGACACGTTGAGTCCGGTTGACTGCCAGTTCCGGTCGGAACGGGAGCTGCTTGGCGTCGATCTGAACGTGGGAGGGACGAACTATGGTTAATCTTGGTGTACAGACTTCCGCATCTCCTCCTCGAGGAAGATACAGCCCTGTACACCGAACTTCGTAGCCTGCTAGGGGATAGGGTGTGTGTAGTTTTAGGAGACTTCAACTGTCTGGCGCGGCATAAAGTAGGAAGACAGGACTGCTGATGCTGAAGGGAGGAGGCTAGTTGACTTTGCTGATGAGAAATTCCTCACTCAGTGGGTCAATGAGCCTACACGAGGCGAAAGCGTTCTAGACTTAGTATTCACGACCGAAGACAACCTCGTCACAGCCTCACCGTTGACGAATCGTTGGGCGGGAGTGATCACGGTCTGATTAGGTTCCGTGTGTGCGTCCCTCGGGTGAAGCGTAGTAACTCGAGAGGCAGTAAGCTCGATCTCCGGCGGGCGGACTTTGTTAGCCTCCGGGATAGCGTAGGTGAGATGGGGTTAGAGGTCGGCGGCGATGTTGAGGGGGTGTGGAGTGCATTCCGGGACGAGTTTATGGTGCTGCATTCTGCTGCCATACCCTCAAAACCGGTCACCCCTGCTTCAACGCAGCCTAAGTGGTTCAATCGTGACATCGCTTCGGCTATCCGAAATAGGAAAGTAGCGTATAGGAGGGCGAAGGCCAATCGTTCCCATGAGAACGCTGAAGCGTATGTCCGCCTGTGTAGGGAAGTGAAGGCGAAGGTTAGGCTAGCGAAACGTAACGAAGAACTACGTGTGGGAAGCCTCTGCAAGGGGAGCCCTAAGGAGTTCTTCAGTTATGTTAAGAGTAGAAAGCCAATGTGCTTAATGAGTACTTTCCGGGAGTGTTCACCAAGGAGGACACCCGCATCATCCCCGAGCCAGGCGTGAGGCACGAAGGTGCTGGCCTGGATAGTGTTCGATGTACCGCGATAGTCGTTGCCGATAGAATAGACAAACTGAGCGCGTTTAAGGCTCCTGAGCCAGACCAGTTTCTCCCCAGAGTGTTGCGGGAGGTGCGCGACCAGGTGGCTCGCCACCTGGCTACAGTCTTCAACAAATCGTTGGAGACGGGCCAGGTGCCTGGTGACTGGAGGGAAGCCAACGTGACCCCTATCTTTAAGAAAGGGGATCACGAAAGTCCAGGGAACTAGTCCATTAGTCTCACTTCAGTTGTAGGTAAATTAGTAGAGGGGATAATAGCGGATAGGATCGTTGACCATTTGGATTCCTACAAGCTGCTTGGGGACTCCCAACATGGGTTTAGACGGCATAGGTCGTGTCTCACCAACTTGCTCGAGTTTTTCAACGTCATGTTGGGTGAGTGTGATAAGAGTAGGGCGATTGATATACTTTATCTCGACTTTCAGAAAGCCTTTGATAAGGTACCTCACCGCCGGCTAATGGCGAAAGTGCGTGCGCTGGGTATTGGTGGGGAAGTAGGTAGGTGGATTGAAAACTGGCTGAAGAATAGGCGGCAGAGGGTTGTAATTAAAGGGGCTAGTTCGGGTTGGGCCTCGGTCACTAGCGGGGTTCCTCAGGCGATCAAGCAACTGCGTGCGGGCCTAGGTAGGATAGGAGAGTGGTCCGAAAAATGGCAAATGCCGTTTAACTTGGGAAATGCAAGGTGATGCACATTGGCTACGCCAATCCCAAGTCGGACTACTCGATGTTGGGGAGTAATATCGAGGCGACTGATTTGGAAAAGGACTTGGGTGTGCTAATTAGCAGCGACATTAAGTTTACGAAACAGTGCGTAGAGGTGGAGAAGAAAGCCTAGCAGCTGTTGGGTTATATCAGGAGGCAATTTCAGTTTCGGAACAAAGAGATTGTGCTCTCTCTGTACAATTCCTGGTTCGGCCGCACCTGGAGTATGCTGTGCAGTTCTGGTCGCCCACCCTCAGGAAAGATATTGAGAGGCTGGAGCGAGTCCCGGCGAGGGCCACAAAGTTAATCCCTTCCGTTAGGCATATGGGCTACAATCGACGGTTACGCGCCATGAACTTGTTTTCGCTGGAAACTCGGAGGCTGCGCGCTCAACTGATCGAGGTTTTCAAGCTCTTACGCGGGTTGAACGATGTCGATTTTAGAAGCGTGTTTAGTTTAAATGATAACCCAACTCGCAACAATGGTTGGAAGTTGGATTTGAAACGGTTTAGGACTAGTGTGTGTGGGAATTACTTTACGTATAAGATCTGTGACACGTGGAACAGGTTACCTTCAGAAGTTGTGAACAGTTCCTCTGTGGATCACTTCAAGAAAAGGTTAGACCAAATCTTGCACACTATTTGAGGGTGTAGAAAATTTTCCCTGGCACCCGTTGCCACTGGTACCTCCTCGGTATAGGCCGCAAGTCCTTTTAACTCCTTGTAACTCACTAACTCGGGTCGGAAGATATGATTCTTGAATATATATATATCCTATATATCCTATATATCCTATTAATGTCATGTAAATTCAACTATTAATAACAAATAGGTAAGCGCACATACATACAAGTCCTTGAAGTAAAATGTATCTCTCATCAATAGAAAATAGAGTTGTTTGTTTACATGCAACATTCAATAATGTGTCCGTAAGTTTAGCGAAAATATTGAAACATCATTAAAACATCAAACATGCTTACGATGTCCATAACAGGTTATATATATATATTATATATATATATATTATAATATATATATATATATATATATCTTAAATAGCAATGTTAAAAAAATATGCAGTCATTCATTTTGCTGAAGACTGTCCAAAACTCTTCTTTACTACAAAGCTTCTTAATTAATTTTACTACTCTAGCCTAAAAACTCACGAATGTAGGACTACTTCTTCAACTTTCCATCTCTGCGTTTACTTGCAATAAATTGTCATAGTTTAGGCTAAAAGTTTTCATTATTTTGTAGTGAAATAGGGAAATGGTTAAGATTATTAAAAATAAAATTGTGCTTAGGGAGCCTATTATTTATCAGTAATAGCTAATAGACTATCCCCCTTTTATAAGGAAATAATAGGTGAGCCAAGTCAAGGCCTTGTATTACATCAAAACAGAGAGAATAATGCAAAGTAGGACATTTGGGGGGGGGGGGGGACTGAAGGTGGTTAGAAGCCGAATTCCAATAAAATTAACCTCAAACTAGGGTGCTACTATAGCGTGATTCCTACCTCGATTCGGCGGTCTACCTTTTAATTATAGCTTCTTACCTTGTTTACTAATTGCTTGTTTACATTCCAATGTCTATCGCCCTTGACGATTGGTTAGGTTTAGTCATGATATTTTCGTTAGTTTTAACGAAAATATCGTGACTAAACCTAACCAATCGTAGGTAGACCACATACTATAGTAGCACCGAAACTATTTTTTAAATAAATAAAATTGAATAATAAATAGCATTTTATATTTATTATATTTTCATTTATACCTTGGATAGGAATCACACTCTACAGTACTGTAGTTTCGAACCAAAACGGGTAGGAATTACCCTATAGTATCGAAGTCGCCGGTAGGAATCACCCTATCTAAGTATCGAAGTCACCGGTAGGAATCACCCTATAGTATCGAAGTCACCGGTAGGAATCACGCTATAGTAGCACCCAAACTAGAAAATGACTGCTTTTAGGACTTCCTATAATGATGAATTTATATTTTCAGTCTACAATTTCCTTAGTGAAACTCTCCCATCAAACTCTGTATCTCAGAACTAAACATAACCAGTTCTTTCATTCTTCCCCATTCTTCTCAGGTTATGTTTAAGACTGATAGTTCTACATTGTACAACCTAGAGCATGTCTATGGTGAGTAGGCCTACTAAACAACGTATTTAAATACAAGGTTACTAGATACTTCTAAGCAGATATTAATGTATCTGTATAGGAGACTTTTATTAAATGCTTCAAAGAATTTAAAAAAGACACAAGCCAAGTTATACCCCAATACCAGTGTCCATTCAGTTTCTAATGCAATGAGTTAACTATTTTCTTAAGTTGTATATTAAACACACATTGCGAGGGTATTTAGCTCTTTGGGTGACATAAGTTACAAAATTTTATAGCTAGCCAGCTATCATATATATATATATATACACACACACACAAATGTGTGTAAGCGTTGAACTGTCTTAATAAGAAAGCATTCGGTAGGTTTTAAAGGGGAAGGTGTAAACTAACCCAACCACTTTGCTATAGGCATTATGGGGTAGGCCTGTCCAGCTTTATAAAAGCCTTTAAAAAATTTTGAATCTAGCCTACAGCTGAATAACATTTGGATCACTTTAACATATTGCTTCCCAGGAACCTCTCTTTAACATATTGCTTCCCAGTGTATATCACTTTAACATATTGCTTCCCAGTGTATATCACTTTAACATATTGCTTCCTGTATATCACTTTAACATATTGCTTCCCATAGACATTACACAACCAATTACAGTTACATTACAATAGTTTATAATATTTAGAGATTAGCTAGTCGAGAAAATGTAAATTTATGGACAGCTTAACTTATTATGCTTTGCCATTTTTTGCGAATGTAAAATATTTGGATCACCTGAAGATCAGGGCCCCCAGCCTTCTTTAGTTAGCCTTATAAGGCTAACTAACGAAAATATCACGACTTTACCTAACCAATCGTTAGGTCAACTGTACGCCCTTGAGGCCTTGACGATTGGTTAGGTTAGGTCGTGATATTTTCGTTAGTTAGCCTAGATTACCAACCTCTTTCTAACCACCCAACCTTTCTCTTTTTAACATATTGCTTCCCGAATGCTTTGGGAAGCAATATGTTAAAGTGATCCTAACATTTTATTGGTCGATTCTATGTCTCACCTTATTGGTCCTAACCATTCACATATTTTTCAGGCTTCTGACAGTCACCTTTTCAAAAGCAAGGCTCTAGAATTTCTAGATAATCATTGCTGAACAGATTCCTATTTAGTTCATTCTTTAAATTTATAATATGATGATCGATTTTCCTAGTGACTCTCTTACTTTAAGTTCATTAATATCTTTTCAATCATTAGGCAGATGCACATCCGAAACAACTATGAATTTGCCACCTTGCAGCTTCACTTATAAAGTTGGATAGGCCTACCCCATAATGCCTATAGCAAAGAGGCTAGGTTATTTTACACCTTCCCCTTTAAAACCTAATTTAATACTTTCTTTTTAAAACAGTTCAACGCTTAGACACATTTGTATATAATATATATATATACACACAAATATATGATAGCTGGCTAGCTATAAAATTTTGTACTTTCACTGCATTCATTCATATCATTCAAAGCCCAGTACGGTGTATGCCTCAGCCAGAACCAATAGCAGTGTGTGTGTATATATATATATATATATATATATATATATATATATATTATATATATATGTGTGTGTGTGTGTGTGTGTGTGTGTGTAAAAATGAACCATGAATAATTCCCATATTCCTATACTATCTTATTCTTTCGTGTAATTCTTATATTCATTTATATAGTTCTTCTATCCATTTTTAAAATTCATGTGTTTATATGGTTCATGTATTTATATAATCCTATATATTCGTATATATTTAACTTTATATAATATCTATATTCATATTTATGTACGTGTATGTATTCATTTTTACATAAGGACCAAAATCGCCTAACGCGAGTTTGGCTAAAAAAATTTATTTGCTTTCTACTTTGCCAAATAATTGGTGCCTTGTTCTTTCTAAAATCTCTTAATCATTTTCTTTAGATTTCGCTTAATAATGAATCCTGCTTAAGCTTTGCAATGTTCATATTTTGTATACAATCTCTCTTCGTTATAAAACGTTATAAAAAATGAAGTCATGTCTTGCCTAAGCATTTAATTATAAATCTTAAACCTTTAATTTTTACTCATATGCATATTTTAGAGTAAAGATGCATAGTTCAATTTCCACTTTTAGTTAACTTAGCAGATCATGATAACATCAGCTCTGAAAATACGCGGTTTAAGATAAAAATATGGCTTCATCTTCAAATATCTTGTTTATTCGTTTAAACATTACCACAGCTAAAAGATTTACTTTATTTTCAAATATTGTGCAAAAATAATGCAGCCTCTTCAACATTTAATAATGATGATGTTAGTAGAATCGGGGTATATAAACCCCCAATAATTTCTTCCATGTTCATTCAGAAGTAAACGCAAAGGCTGAACACTGCTTGTACATTTTAGCAGTAAATTACAGTAAGAAATAGTCTTTATCTTCTCCTTCGAGCCTTGCTCTCTTCAGAGAACTTAGTCATTAAAATTTCCCGATACGTTATAAGAAGAATCCGGGAATCTTCAGAGAATTTAGTAAGCTTCCCAGAATCCTCCGAGCCACTATAGAAGAACTCGGAGAGTAATATAGAAGAAACTATTGCAAGTAACACATCCGTTGTTGCCACCTAACTAGAACCTCCGTCGACTTCGAACCAACCCAGGCCCTAGACGGAGGGGTTAACAATTGGCGACCTCTGCATCCAGGATTCTTCCAGTCTTCCAGACCCTGGAACTAGAACCAACATCCAGCTGACCGGCGTGTCACGATTTCCAGTTCGTCACATCCACCCTTGAACCGGTGTGTCACGACTCCAAGTTCTCCACGCCTAGGTTTCATCCAAGATCAAGTGGATAGCAAGACACGTCTTCAGGACACGTCTCCAAGGATTTCGCCGTAGGAATCTTGTTAAGTACAAAACTCTTTTTTTTAAATAATCTCTAAACATTTGAAAAGTCAGTATTATTAACAGTTAATAATTAGTATCGAGCCAGAATTAACAAAAAACACAGTGAACATTCCATTCACCAGTGATACATTTCTTTTTAGTGAAACCGAGTTATTTCCACTATTATAGTTAGTATAGTATAATTTGATTTAATGTACCAATCATAATATTACCGTGCCTTCACGTACATTCGAGTGAAATCTTGTTTGCATTTTTTTATTATTTTGTTTACAATCTTTTCAAATTTTCCCCTAGTTAGGCAAATTGTTGTGCACTTATTTAATGTGTATTTCTTAGATAAAGTAGTTAGGAAAACCACTCAAGTGATCATTCCATAGATTAAGATCGGTCAAGCAGACCAAATTAGAACACATTAATAGTACCTTTACAAATGAGCGATTCAGACGGTGCGCTTTCTGACATCGAAAATTTCCCTACACCCATTCTTCCACCTACCCCGCGCCCTTCAAACATATTCCCAAACGCACAAACTTCAGATCAAGTACAAGCCAATATGTCTCAAACCCCCGCCCCAGCATACATTAACTTAGGTAGACTAGTAAACCTTCCCCATACTGTCTTAATTTTTAAGGGGACAATAGATAATCACTTTGTTGAACCACGCGTAAGACCTTGGATTGAGTCTTTAGAACAACATTTCTTACGCGGAAACATCACCGATGATGATATAAAGATTAGGGAAGCAAAAAGGTTTATCGACCCTAAAGAAGGGAATGCTCATGATACAGTCACCTACGTCCCATCCATTAGCGAAGCTACAACATGGGACAATTTTAAACAAAACTTATTAGAATATTTTCAAGAAATAACACTTGCACAACCCTTAGCCACGTTAGAAGCAATCTTCCAAGCTAAATGGAAGAAAGAGGAAC